>JXSR01S002016.1:3968-18878 GCA_000969725.1 Ophiothrix spiculata
CAGGTTTATAAGGTGGTTTGAAACTGAATCAAATAAAATTAATGTTCAAAATAATCAATAGAAAATAGTTTCAAGAGTAACTATAGGAGCAAATAGGGTTCAAATTCAATATTTATAATGTTACAAAGTTGCTTAGGAGCGGCTTCAAAACCCAACCGGCGGTTGTCTGCCGGTTCTGGACATTTTAGCGGCCATTTTGGATCTCATTTCAAAGCTCCATATTAGATTTGAAACATTCTAATACCCTTATTTAGGAAGAAGTGCTCCTATTTTTACCCATATGTGCATTTTCCGTCAATTATTTTGAATACTTGGTGTGTTAGATACACTGTTTTTAAGTGCCTCTAACAAATTTTTCCACATAATAACACATTTAGGCGGCTATTTTGGATCTCTGAACAGGAGCCATTTTGATTTTTCTACAAGCTTCTAAATATTAATATGATTCAAATGATGTTGTTGTTGCCCTAAATATTATTTCCTGTTGATTATGAATGATATCAGACATTTTACTGGCTGTTTTGGTCCACTTTAATGAAAATCTGTAATTTGGCGGCCATTTTGGTGGCCATTCTGAATTTGAAATATGCATTTGACATCAAACATAATGAATATAAAACAAGCTAACACCCTTGTTTTGGAAGAAGTGCACCTATTGTTACCCGTATAGCCATTTTCCTTATGATTATTTTGAACATTTTTTGCTTTAGATACTGTTTAACGGTGCCTCTATCCCATTTTTGCACATAACAATACATTTTGGCGGCCATTTTGGATTACAGAACAGGCGCCATTTTGATTTCTATACAAGTTTATAATATATTTCGGGTGTAAATGATGTTGTTGTAGCCCTAAATGTTGTTTCCTGTTGATTATTTATGATATCATGCATTTTAACGGCTGTTTTGGTTCATTTTAATAAAAATCCCCTGTTTTGGCGGCCATTTTGAATTTGAAATATTCATATGAGATAATTTGGAGTTGGATGTATTTGTTATAGCTCCAGAAGCCATTTCCCAATAATGATTTTGAACATAAAGTGTTTTACAAGATACTTTTAGGCCATTATAATGAAAATTTATTATTTTGGGGGGATTTTGGCGGCAATCTTGGATTTTGAAAATGCCAAGAGGCAAAATTTTACACACCCTCCAGAATAATCAAGTCAAATCAATCGACAAAAAAAAGTCTGTACTAACTTTCCACCCTGCAGGCTATATACTCGAAATTCCTCCTGACTATAGTACTTATTCTCTAAAACTAAAATGTGGATTTTTTTAAAGATTACAAATAATGAGAGATTTTATTCCTGTTAAATTGTTGAAAATGACTACAAAATTTACATTAATGGGATCAAAAGATGAAAGTATGACATATTATCATTCATTGGAAGGTTGAGAATATGAGGAATTATCATGTGTAATAAATTTTGGAAATTGCGACATTCATCAGAGTAGCCCTCAAATTTCTTAATTGGTTTTCTGAACATCTTGACCATTGTCACCAGAGAGGAACAATAGGATACTTAACCTCCTTTAAATTGGATGCTTATAGTCTTTTTCAAGTTGAATGGCATAATATTGTTCAACCCAAAGAGGATGCTAAGTTATAGCATTATTTTATTTGTCAATCCTTTGTGTTTTTCTGGTGATGAGGTCCTTATACAATGGACAACCTTATCACACAAGCACTGGGTTCAGATGGATTACTTCAAGATATGTATCATGTATTTGTATGAATTAAGATGTCAACATTTTGTGATGTCAAGAATTCCTACTACATGATTGTGTTATCAGATATCTTATGCTATCAGCATTTCATTTTATCAAGATTTTGAAATCAATGGATATTTCTTATCTGATGCTTTTCAGATAATATATTTTGTGCATTTGTTTAGGTATTTTTGTCTTGATGCTGTGCTTTCAGGGATACAGTATTATCAAAAATGTCAAGTTTATACGTTTTTGTTTTTTTCATGATTTAAAAACAGTAGGTTTCACCATTTTTCCATAGACTTGTGTGGACAAATTATGAAAACTGAAATAATGTTTGATCCTTTTTAGAGACTATTTTTCATTGTCAACATGACCAATATGATATAAATTAAAAGTATGATTTCTTTGATCACTTAAAAAAGTAGCCTGTAGATTTCTGTATATATTCTGACCTACAGCAAAGTTTTTCTTGCAACCCTGCTGAGGGCTTCAGCCCCAAAGCCACCCCCTGGACATGCAACTGATAACCATAAGCTGCGTCTACATTTGGATTTAATACCGGTATTATTTCTTCAAGACTTAATTCCGACGCAATTAACATATTTCTACTAATCCCCCAGAACGTTCACATATATCAGTATTAGCACTTAGTTCCGACGACTTAGTTCCGATAACGTTAATACCTTTGGCTGACTATTTATGTATTTTACATACGCATAACTATCTTGTGAATATCTATATTCAATTTATACCTTTAAAAAGTGATAATTTTTAATAATAAGAGTAATATGAATAATGGGGTTTTGTATATATTTAAAAGATACATGGCCTAGATATTAAAAATATTTATCTCAGGTATAAATTATATGCATGCACGTAATATCAGAGTTTTCATATAGACCTTTACAAGATATGTGGATAGGACTAAGCATTCTTAAAATGTGTCCATTTCTCGTTAAACATCACAATATGAGTTTGCTGTTCTAGCCCGTCAATACTATTGGCACAGCTACAAAGCATAATACTTGTATATCATACCAGGTGAGTCAATAAAAACGCAATAATTAGATGGAAGCCATATTGTAAGAACAAAAACGAGTTCAAGTAAATAATGTTTATTTCTAAATAGATCATGAATTTACCTTTCAAATGGTGAAAGAATGGTGAGGCATTGCAAAGATATGCTTACTTCAATATTATGGTATGAAAACAGTTCTGTCCAAATGCGGCATTCCTCGTCAAACATGTAAGTACCAATCGTATTGAAATTATTGCTTCAGTTATCTGAAGATTATCTCAGCAATGTTACCTTACGCAGGTTATTTCAAAAACAACAGAATGGATCATTTCACAGAGTGTGGTTTATGCGAGGTGATGCGTCGACAAGGCATCATTGTAGCTTAACACGTCTTTGAACTTATGTTTCCATGTTTAAGCACGTCTTGCTCTTCTGGTGCGCCTGGTCTCGTTAAATAAAGGCTTCAGCGATGTGCAGCAGTAGAAGATTGACAGGAGGGCCCTTTCTGTAAACTCTTTTATTAATTGTACCCCATTATTAAACGTCCAGTGGAGAGAGATCGGGGCTTCTGGCTGACCATTCAACTTGATGTCCTATTCCAACCACATTATTGCCAAACAACTCTTGTAGGCAGTTGGGTACGGGTAAGGCACAGTGAGCAGGAACACCACCTTGCATAAACCACACTCTGCGAAATGGTCCATTCTGTTGTTGTTGTTGTTGTTGTTGTAATGACCTGCGGAGACCTGGAACAATGTGGTTGTTGATGATACGTAAGTAAACCTGGCTGAGATAGTCTTCAGATCACTGAAGCAATAATTTCAATTAGATATTGGTACTTACATGTTTGACGAGGAATGCCGCATTTGGACAGAACTGTTTTCATACCATAATATTGAAGTAAGCATATCTTTGCAATGCCTTTATCAATCCTCACCATTCTTTCACCATTTGAAAGATAAATTCATGATCTATTTAGAAATAAACATTATTTACTTGAACTCGTTTTTGTTCTTACAATATGGCTTCCATCTAATAATTGCGTTTTTATTGACTCACCTGGTAGGTCACTAGATAATTCCGACAGCACTCCTGCACTGTCTACACTTATCGGTATTAACTTTACAACCGGGTTTAACCCTGGTCTTCTTCGGCATTAAATCGTCGGATTTAAGTCAAGTTAATACCGATAAGAGTTAATACCGATGCGCGTTCTCATTGGCAATTTAGTTCCGACACTAATACCGACCATATTTAGTACCGGTTCTAAGTGAGATAAGTCTGATGGTGTGGTCGCGACTTTAGAGTAGATTGTGGTGCTGTGGCCTTCACTTTAAAAAGACCTGTGATTTGATCCCTTAGTTTTTAGGGGCTGTATGACTATGAGCGATTGGTTGAAGATATTGAAGAGTCTACAGTGGCGTGTCCAGGGGATGGCCTTGGGGCTGAAGCCCCCCGCAAAGTTGCAAAAATCATGTAGAATAAGCCTGATTTTGACGAAGTTTGACACTAAGCCCCCTGCACAAATCAGCAAGCCCCCTCAAGCCCCTGCAAATAAAAATCCTTGACATGCGGATCTTTTCCTAAAAGTAATGGCGGATTGAAAGCTACCCAAGGTGAGCAAATATTCTTTTTGTGTGTAAAAACTATTTATCATATCAGGTTTTTCAACCGTTTTCTAAGCAGAACCTACACATTATCTTCCAATTTCAAGAGGAAATTTGGGGGCCAAGAACATAGTTTTGACTACTTATGATACATTCAATAAAACAACATATGTATATGCAATACTGACCCAAATCCATTGATTTTTACAACTTTTGAATACATAAAGGACTTTTAGGGGCACTTGCGATGCGGATTCGTTTTAGGCCTTCACCCACAAGGTCATTGGTCTACACTGTTTCTGCAGGATGAACCAGCATTTAAACACATTATATCATGCTGGTTAAAGCACAAACTACCATCTCAGGAAAAGAAACTGACCTACAGTGCCAAAACAGATTATTAACACCGCAATGCAATAAGCATGTCTTAATGCAATGGTCAAAAAACTTAAACAATTCAAGGCCAAGATTTCTGATATCTATAATTGAAATGGTCAACCATGATTTTTTAAGTAAGCCCACAGTTGAAACGGTCAAGCGAGTATTTCAGATCATGTCGCCTTAAACCAAACATGAGTCACCACACTAGTCATACATCGTTTTATTGCCACATTTCAATTTTTGACACATGCCCGTGCAGGTGAAATAGACTGTATTTGGTTGAAATAATTCATCATTCAAAAAAGACAAAACCCTGAAAAACACAACTTAATTGATTTGGCAACTGATACAAATTCTGAACCTGAAAAGGTCTCTGCACTTGATCAGGATGACAATCATCTTGGTGTCAATGGTGCTCTATCTAACCATTATTTGAAATCTTTTGTAAGGTGATGACAAAAACTCCTGTTTCATAGCTTTTCATCTTTTCATCTGGACCAAGATTTTCTGTTTAAACCTTTTTGGGCGTTTTAAAACTGAATAATGCATGTAAGATAGAACATTGTTTTATAATTGAATACGCTAGAATAAGAACATCCCAACTCCATAGCTGCCTTCTGTTAATCATAATTATGAAATATAAATGCATACAAATTTCTGAAAATGCTTTCTCATCACTAAAATAGCATTTCCATGTCAATATCCTAATCATAGTGTCATATTTGACCTTGTAGTTTACTTTTTTAGACATTGTAAGATAATTGTTACAGTACATAATTGCTATATTAAACAGTCATAATAAGAACATCCCAACTCCATGAGCTCCTCTCTGCAACTATATGCTAGGAAAATTATCTAACAATGTCTAACAAAGTCAACTACATGGTCAAATGTGAGGCTATGATTGGGATAAAGACATGAAAATGCTTTCTAGTGATTTGAAAGCATTTTCCGAGATTTATATGCATTTATATTTTACATAACTTGACAGAAGGCAGCCCATGGAGTTGGGATGTTCTTATTCTAGTGTATCCAATTGTTCAAAAGATTTTCAACCTTTGTGAATAGGGTGTTATTTAAAGCATTACTATAAGATCCTACCAATGGGGTGCTCCCTATAACCCATGACTTTTGATTTTTATGACTGACTGGGTTTATTTTTGGAAGATGTTGATACTCTCCAAATGATTTGACCCAAAGGTGCAGACCTGTTCAGTTATATGACAAATTGTTGAATGAAATTTTGAATCCGAATTTAATTCTACATGTTAATGTATATATTCATTTTGTGCATTTGCTTTATGAGAAAACAAGTTTTGAGAAAATGTGTAGGCCTATTTGGATGCCCAAGGTTAGTCATAATTATTAATTTTTAAACTGCTTTAACTCAATCTAATTTTGAACCAAATCTTATTGTATTCTTTTAAAAAAATAAAAAAAAACCACAGTAGAAACTCAATGTATTTCACATTTTTTCCAGTTTCTGTTTTGCTCCATCGTGTTGTTTTTGGCTTAAAATTGTAACACACAATTATCACTGCAGATTTATAATGAGCTAACGCGTCACAGTCCAACAAAAGCCAACAAGCAAAAATCAAGAAATTCCAAGTCCAAATACGTCATAGATTAGGGATATGGATGGGCACGAAAGTGCTGCCATGGCAGGCCATACTCGGTGGCTTGCCATAGCTGGACATTGGAACAGGATGCGAGAGGTCAAGGGTTCAAATCCCAGGGGAAACGGGAAATTTTTGTATGACGTATTCGGACTTTGATAGTTTTTGAGCGTTTGGGAGTTAGGGTTAGGAAGGTGTATAAATGTATAGTAGACATGGTACCATAACCCTAACGCGTTACACTCCAACAAAATCCAACAAGCAAAAATCAAGAAATTCACTTATAAAGTCCAAATATGTCATAGATTAGGGATATGGATGGGCATGAAAGTGCTGCCATGGCAGGCCATACTCGATGGCTTGCCATAGCTGGACATTCGAACAGGATGCGAGAGGTCAAGGGTTCAAATCCCAGGGGAAACGGGAAATTTTTGTATGACGTATTCAAACTTGATAGTGAACCAGATCTGTTGGTTTGTGGCAAGGAAAATGTTTTGGGAACATGACATGATATATACACACCAAGTTTCAATGATATGTCAACATACCAGGCAACATACAAATATTACCTGGAAAAATTGATTTATGTATCAGCCAAGATTAAATAAATAATGCATTATAAAGTCTGAAATAATAAATTATAACTGTATTCAAAGGTATGATTGAGCAGAGCTAACTGATAGTGCCTGCCATATTATACATAGGGGAACCACTCAATCTAATGTCATCAGTGACCACATTTTCACTATATTCATATAAAATTTTCAGTATAGAGCACTTCCTTGTGGGACAACAAAGGAAAATTTATTAAGTGTTTTTATTTAAAAAGCTGTTTCAATAATTACAAAGTTCTTGAACACCAAGTAAATCGATCCTTTTGAGGTTATCAATACCTTTCCCACCCCATCCCTGAAAAAAATCCACACCTTCAATCAAGGGTATGTTTTTTTAATGTCACGATTGCCTATTGAGGAATAATTCATTGGTAGATCACCAGCACAGTCATCTTCGGAGCCATCATTTCACTCGTCTTTAATCATCTCTTAAAGTTCTTGAGCATCAAGTAAATCTACCCCTCAGAGGTTATCAACTTCCTCAAATAAAACAAAACATCCTCATTCAAGGGTATCATTATTCATGTCAGGATCGCTGGTATGAAATGAGATTGCAAAGCAATAATGTATGAGTGCCCCCCCCCCCCTTTTGATCATCAAATTGTTGAACAGTGCAAACTAATAAATTATACCTTCAACAGTATCTTGTCATAATTTTGCATATTGCCATCAATCATTGCATTAATGTCTTTCTACCAATTACTGAAATGTACTTGCAAATTATGACGCCCCATAAAAGCTGGTATATATTAAATTATGTATGAATATATTTTTGTATTACATATCAAAACATTTTAAACATTTAAATAGCACAGTTAACAATATTGATTGATTATGAGGGACATGGTTAAAATTATTTGCCCCGAGGTGATTTCAAAACCATGATTATGCCCAAAGCAAAACTTGAGGGCATAAAAGTCAGTAAAATTTCATTAGTACCGAACATATAGATATATCATATATGATTGGGGATTTAAGGGGATTCTATACTATTTAAGTACTTTTTCTAAATCAAATTTAAGCTGAAATACAACTTAAACATATTCATCTGAAGTTCACAAGTTGAAATACACTCTTAAATAGTTTATTCTTATTGCCGTTGCCATGGAAACAGCAGCCATCTTGGATTTTAGCACACGTCACGGAAACGCGCATAACTCCGTAGCCGTATGATATTTTTTTTCAAGTAAAAGGTGTCTATTTGCTCAGAAAAACATTCTCTATGTCACCTCAAAGCCATCTTTCATTTTTTTTTTTTTGAAATTATGAGGCAAAGTTTAATTTTGTCGGAAAAGCGTCAAAAAGGGATGTTAATTTGACAAAAATCAAAATTTCTTGGAAGGTTAAAAAAAAAAAAAATGCAAAAAAAGGCTTTGAGGTGACATAGAGAATGTTGTTCTGAGCAAATAAACACCTTTCACTTGAAAAAATATCATACGGTTACGAAGTTATGCGCGTTTCCGTGACGTATTTAAAATCCAAGATGGCCGCCGTTTCCATGGCAACGACAGTAACAAATAACTGTGTAACAATTTATTTCAACTTGTGAACTTTAGATGAATAAGTTAAAGTTGTTTCAGCTTAAATATAATAAATTTCAGAAGAAGTACTTTTTAAAATTAAATAGTATAGAATCCCCTTAACTCATTGCCTACTAACGGCGACTAGAGTCGCCAGTCAATCACATCTACATGTTTCTGGTTTAGCTGAAATGTTCATGATCCCAAGAAGGTAATTGCCCATTAGATTGATGGATTTGTAAATGAACTATTGGAAATTTATTGATGTCAATAAAGAAGTACAATACCAGCAGACATCAATTATTGATCTAAACAATAGAGATATTGATCTAAATCAATATTCAATAAACTAGTCAATGGACATGTCAATTATATGGTGGACTTAAAGTAGCAGTCAATAATTAACTATTGTTTGACAAATTTACTCCAAAACCAGATACAGGATTAGGAATTTTCAAAACTAGCTGGTTTTGTAAGGGTTAAAACACCCATCTAGCACCTTCACTCTCAATGATGATTAACTGTCGTCTCTCGTCTTCTAACAACAATCTGCTGCAGCAGCGTTGTGTTCTGCACTAAAACGCCCACAACTAGTTTGCCAGAGAACACCAAATAGCCAGCTGAGTAGTCGCAAATTTAAAAATGTGATCCGTCTTAGCTTTCGGGTGTTTTTTAAGGCATTTGGGTGCATTTTTGAAATACTCCCTCCATTTGTGAGCATTTTTTGAACTTTGCATTTGAATAAAATCTCACATTTTAAAAATCATGAAGTAGGTGAAAATACTCTATGCCATATTCACAACCAATTCTATATTATAAAGAAGACCTTTTGAATTAAAAAAACAACCTTATTTTGACCCATTTTTACAGTATGTTTTGTACCCCATAGTTACAGGTCAGATTTTGATCTGGAGCAGAACAAAATCTTGGAAACAAAACACATTCATCTTCAGAACTTAAATAATAATTGTAATTTTTGTCTACCAAAGTGAAGGAAAACTGAATAGACTGCTTTCGTATGTCCCATAATGCATCTTGAAAGTACCGTAAATGCTCAGTTAAGCATTTTATTACCTTCTGCGCAGAACCCCCCCCCCCCTCCCTCACATAAAGATGGGGGGGGGGGGTCAAACATCATCATGAATATGTTTTCTAAATAAAGCCCTGTATTCCGTGGGCCTTTTCTTCACAATTTGACTCAAATATTTATCCCCCCTCCAAAAAAAAATCTTTAACAATTGAAGAGTTTGTTTCCAAAAGGGCCTAAATCCATCCGAGTACTTTTTGAGAATCTGGAAAAAAAAAATTCTTGTTGTGCAAAATTGCTTTTCAAGTTTTTGCTGCTTTACATCTTAGGCATTGGTCCTTTAACTAAAGTCACAACACTCAAGGAAATCAGAACTTTATTGTTCATTTTTTATGTAAAGCTTTATTTTCACTAGGCAATGAATTTAGGCCCCGGTTTTGGAAATAAAGTATGGATTTAGGCCCTTTCGGAAACAAACTGATTTTTGTGCACTGGTAAGCTCAATGAAAGCAATTTCTGGGAAAAATATTTTGGTTCTATGAAACTACTATAGTACTACACTATGGCACTAACCAAATGCTAACAACTAAATTGTTACCCAAAGTTGATTTATATTCTTTTTGGGAATCATCTCTTTATTTCGAGTTTATTTTGAAAAGGGCCTAAATCCATCTGAAAATCAGCAAAAGGATAATTTTTTGTCTTGTCTTGTTTAATTTATTTTTTTGGAGTTTTTACTGCTTTGAAAGTTAGGAAAAGGTCCTCTCACTACAGTGACATCACTTATGAAAATCAAAACTTTATTGCGTATTTTTTATTGAGAGCTTTGTTGACACCCCAAAATGGATTTATGCCCTTTTTTGAAACAAAGTGTTGTGGATTTAGGCCCTTTTAGAAACAAACACAGATTTTTGAGTCATGGTAGACTCAATTAAAGCAACTTTTGGGGAAATTGGCTTGGTTCCATTATGGCACCAATAACTCAATATTGACCAAAAGAGGATTTAGGCCCTTTTGCATTTGGAAACAAGCTCTTCAATTATGGAAAGATCTTCAGGGGTATTAATTCAAGTTTGTAAAATACAGTTTTGGCAAATATGGTCAAATCACCTTTAACTTAATTGTAAGATACCACAGGCATATAACCTCAAATAGCCAGCAAGGTTTGTGACCACACTTCCCTCCAGGTACGATGCCCGCCATGATACCCAGCACCCATCTGGCTCCAGAATAACCATATACTGGGAGAATCAATGACAGAAAGAAACCTGGAACCAACCACGAAGGGACGTGTGAGTAGCCGTTTGATAGGATTAAATATTGCATCTTGTTTTAACACTTACACTCACTTAAGACAAGTGTTCATAATTCCTATAAGAGCAATAACCCTAAATTGAATTATGTGAAAGATGTGATTTTTACAGCAAAAAGAAAATTAAATTTCCTACTTATTAAAAAGCATGGTAGATTTATTAGATAAAAATACTATTTTATTGAAAGTTTAAAGATTTTGGACTAGCAGTTTTAACTTTGTAATTTATAGAATGAAAATATGTATTTTGGTTTTTTTCAGCTGGACATTGATGAAAGAATATAGGCCTCATCCACATAGAATTTGAAAAATAAAGAAGAGTTTGAACTAGTAACCCTCATTTGTTTGATTTCACTTTAAGCAACAGCATGTCATCATGATGTAAGCTTAAAGCAATAATATAAAGTGTTAAAAATGAATTGATTTTTTTGGCTTATTGGGTCTGTTTTTGGTAGATAATGAATACCCTCCAAACGATTTGGCTCAAAGATGCTTACTTTTTCTATTATGGCCATTTGTTGAATTAAATTTGGGATCCCGAATTTAATTTCATATGTATTTGTATAGGAAAACAAGCTTGTGCTTTTTATCCATTTTTTGTTGGCAAAACATTTTTTTCACAAAATACACTTGAAAACACTTTCAGACAGTCACATTCCTCCATTTTATGTTGTTTTTACTATAAACCATTTTTGATCAAAATCTTATAGTATTGCTTTAAGTTTTGACAAGGTGCTTAATGAGCTCTTTCTATATATCTGACAACAAAGATGAAACTTCAGGGTAAAAGCTGTAGGCATAAAGCAATATTGACAGTTTAAAGCAAAAGTCACCAAAATAAAGCCCCAAAACAACATGACCCATCCAACAGTGATGAACTCTCAATTTACCTACATGATGGCATTTACTACCCTATGAACATCTACACCCGGGATCTACTCTTTTCAGAAGGTGGAAGGGATGCACATGAAATAAATTGACAGGAATAAATTTCCAAAAAAAAATTGAGGAACCAGGACTCACAAAACCTAACCTACAATCAGGGAAAAAAGTCATTGGAACACTCGAGTCTTTTCAGGTGCATTCATCCGTTTGAAACACTGGAAATTACAGTAAGAGATGTGTAAAGTTGAAGGCAATAAAGAACTCTTCTCTTCTGCCACCCCTTCCTCACCCCTGCTTCAATGTTGGATGTTAAGATGCTCCTTGTGTTCGAATCAACACTGGAGGCGGGGAAAGCGTGCAAAATCAATGACATGTACAGGTAATTGTGCCAAGACTTTTTTCCCTTAATGTAGCGATTGTAGCAAAAACCAATTTAACACACCGGCATCCCCCACTGATCAGCTATATGGTCACTCCCCATCACCTGTCTCCCTGAATCAACAAACATAATCATCAGGTGTAACTGAACTTGAACTTGATAAAACTCACCCAGGAAATTAACACACCTCAAACTTGGAACAATCTTAAAGGTCCAGTACAACATACACTAAGGCTATTTTGACAGACCTAGAACCTGAATATACATGCCTGAAGTTCTGGAACATCATTTAAAATATTAGCAGATTTGAAAGAGCATACCATTTTCTTTTAGAATCAGTCTAGCCTATGATTTGAGTTGGACAATGGTGTGCCACTGGAGCGTCAACATCCTTACCCATCTTTCAGTCTGATTCTGGCTAAAAAGGGTACCAATTTTTAACGATTCTCCTTCAAAAATAGGCCTACCTGTCACAAGTTTTGTAATTTCCTGGATTTTTGGCATATGAAAACCCAGAAAATCACAAAATTTGGGGCTCAGTCAGAAAAGTTGACCCATGTTTAGTGATTTTTGGTAAAAAAACAGGATCCAAGTTTGGGGCTCAGTAAGAAAAATTGACCCATGTTTAGTGATTTTTGGTAAAAAACAGGATCCAAGTTTAAGGATATCTTGTAAGCTACCATAGAGTGGCACATCCCCATTCAGCCCCCCCCCCCCAACCACCTCAGCCGTAACCTGAACCTTAAGGCTGGTGTAGACCTTTAAATGGCATAAATGGTTTTTGTACTCTAACTCTAAAACTAATTGTATAATCTTTATAAAAGTATACATTTTTAGAAGCGGATTTTTACACTGAACATGATGATGATATCAGTTTGTGACCAAAAATTCCAATTTTGGTAAAAAATGCCAAAAACCATATTTTTACCCCAAAATTTCTGGAAAGCCTAACTAAAATTTGCATTTGTGAAATGTTGAACTTTTTTGCTTTTTAGAATCTAGAAACAAATGTCTAGGAACGGTTTTCTCAAATTTTTGATTTTCATCTTATTTTTTGAAAAAATGCCAAAAATAGGTCGAAAAATGTAAACAAATCCCACCACTGCCACCAAAATGGCAACTTTTGGCCTATTTTTGCCATTTTCTCAAAAAATAA
This sequence comes from Ophiothrix spiculata, assembly GCA_000969725.1. Taxonomy (NCBI): domain Eukaryota; kingdom Metazoa; phylum Echinodermata; class Ophiuroidea; order Amphilepidida; family Ophiotrichidae; genus Ophiothrix; species Ophiothrix spiculata. The sequence goes on from JXSR01S002016.1 coordinate 17,199, forward strand.
GATGAAAATCAGAAATTTGAGAAAACCGTTCCTAGACATTTGTTTCTAAATTCCAAAAAGCGAAAAAGTTCAAAATTTCACGAATGCAAATTTTAGTTAGGCTTTCCAGAAATTTTTGGGCCAAAAATGACGATTTTTGGCATTTTTTGCCAAAATCGACATTTTTGGTCAAAACCGATATCACCATTATGTTCAGGGTAAAAATCCACTTCTTAAAATGTATACTTTTATAAATTCTATGCAATTAGTTTGAGAGTTAGAGTACAGAAACCATTTATGGTAGTTGAAGGTCTACCCCAGCCTTAACCATAATAAGTATGCCTTAACAAAAAGATTACTTTAACCCTAACTTTGAAACTAACTCAAAACCATACACAAGTGTGAATGTTATGAAATTTTAGCAATTTGAAGATATTTATCTTCATATTTACATCAGAGGTGCCTACTGCCTAGTATGGTGTGCGTATATTTTGATTTTCAAACTGTCCTCTCCCTCAGTCCTGTCACATCCATGTCCTCTCCCATGGTTTGAAATGATCAAAGATGTCAACAATGCTAGTAGGTGTCAAATATGCCCAACAGGAGATCACAGGTATGCTATATCAAATTCCAAGAACTTGATAAAGTTGAATACCACTACTAGCTTTCACTGGTGGTTTCAATAAGATATATTATTAACTAGTCAACAACAGGGGAATCCAGCGTGTTTATTCTTGTCAATGTCAAGTGCACACTTTGTATATACAAAAATACTTTCGTTTAAATTTAAAAGCTTGTCAATGACTTGGTCAAATTTTAAGTTTCACTACTTTGGCTGGTGACAAAAATGATCAAAAGAAAAACAACACTGAAATCTGCATTTTTCCACTTCATTTCACATATTTTCTGCATGGTTAGCATGTTAGCTGAAAATGCTATAATAGTCACTTGGACAAGAGCACATTTTTCAAATGCAATTGTGAATGTTAATTTTATGAAACTCAAATACATTACTGATTCTTAGTTACAAATTCAAAATGCACAACAATTTTGAAATTTAAACTAGATTAGTTTTGTATCAATCCAAAAAATGTTAGTGACATCACACATGCATTTCCAATCCAATTCTAACCTGAAACTCAGGCGCGTAGCCACCGCCCGGACAGGTCGGACAATGTCCGACCAATATTTTGCACACAAAAAAAGCACAGCATTGAAAATTTGTTATATAGGCCTATATTTAAATAAAATTATGATCAATATTTCTTTAAATCGAAACAGAAAGAGGCATCAGCTAGCAAAAACTATGCACCAAATGGCACGAATAGTGTTTCCAAATTACAAAATTTTCTAACTAATGAGGGGCACATCCCCCTCACAGACCCCCTTCGTATGTTTTGTTCCCTGTTCAATACAATTTGATAGGGGAATAGTGCTAACTTGAGGCATCAGCTAGCAAAAACTATGCACCAAATTGCGTTAATAGTGTTTCCAAATCCCAAATTTTTTTCTAACTACTGAGGGGGAACATCCCCCTCACGCACCCCCTATATATCGCTCATTCCGAAAAATCGGGTGCCAATGCAGTTGAAAAAAATGGGAAAAAAAAGTTGCTCAAATATTTTTCTTTTAAGCGTTTTTTATTAGTAAACTAATCATGGACATTGAATCCAAGTGATTTGTCAACACCACTTCTATATT
>JXSR01S002016.1:32696-44015 GCA_000969725.1 Ophiothrix spiculata
CAAATATTTTAGGGGAAAAATGCCACCCATGCCCCACCGTGGTGCCGCCACTCATACAGAAGGGATTGACGAGTCATGATTCAAAGATAAATGTGATGACGAAAATAGGAAGCAAAAAATAAAGAAAATAATAAGAATTTCCAGCAGATTTTCTGTTGTGAAATTTGATCGCCTTGATCAATTTCAACAAGTAAGGCGTCATATTAAAGCTTAGAAATGTTGTAACAGATGAAATGATAAAATCAAAATTGATATCATCTGCAAAGTCCCCCCTTTCGGGGTGAGCCATCACAAATGAAGTATAAAATACAGCATAATGTACAAAAATTGCATTTGGGAGACTTTTCTTACAAAAAGTACTTGTAAGGAGCTAATGATCCATTTCGATAAATATTATGTTATGACGCAAAATATATATTTTCATTAAACCCTTCCGAATGTTTAAAGATTTGTTTGTCATGAATTGGGAACAAGGTCTTATGTTAAAAACTATGATAAAGTGACTAAATTTGATCAAAACTAATCTTGTAGTATGAATATCGGCTTTTTAACATTCTGAATCTTCCACCCAGATGTTTCCTGCTCTCCGGGTCAATCCTTACAGAGGTCTCATGACCAATCTATACTTCCTCCAGCAAGCAGGTGTTACTATGGTTAACTCAGGACCATAGATTTAAAGGGGAGATACAAGGCAATCCGCCATTTTTATTCCGGCATGGAGACAAAATTGGGGGTATTCGGGTATTTGCTGACGATGATGCATCGCACCTTGTCATAATGCACGAATATTGAAGCACGCACACACGCTTTGCGTGCAGGTTGGCGTATCATTCGCGTAAAGTATTATTTGCGCAGGTTGTCTCTACGCGTAACTAAGTCTCGGCACTCGGAGTTGATTTTGCCGCGAACCGAGTTGGACCCGAATACCCCCAATTTGAGCTCCATGGCTGACGACGCCATTACACGGGCCGGTATACAAAGCCTGGTATCTCCCCCTCTATATATATGCTCAGGACCCAGATCTAGGGTCTACACACTGATGTTTTTTCAGCCACCAAGAAATACTGTGATTTTCAGTTACACATGTTGTTTTCCTTGTCATTATGTTGCCAACTAAAAAAAGAAGCTTAAACCACTGATGTCCTCTGTAGATGATGTTACAACAAACACGCCAATTAAATTGCTTGTGTAGCCACGTCTTAAATGTTTTTTGCCAATTGAGTGATATCATTCAAGTTTAAGAAATATGAAATGATGATATAGTATTCTGTTGATTATTAAAAAGCACTTTAACATAGAGCCTTTCTCAAAAAGAAAACTAATTACTTAAAATCTAAAAAGCAAACCAAGTGCCTGATACTACATGATATACCTTAGCCCTTGTTTCCGGCTCTCAGTATTGTTCAATTTAGTGTATACCATATGTCTGGTACTCTCTGAATCAAACTAAAATCCAAGTTCGCCCGGGCAGCACGCGCGCTGCCCTGGCTCATCGCTGGGTCAGAGGGAGGGGAGATTAGGGGAACGATACTAGTTCTAGTTAATCAGTGCTCTGTGGAAACATATTTTCAAACCAATTACCAGTATCAAGCATTATTTTAACACCAAGCATCTTCCCCATCAAGCTGCCCATGCTGCCTTGATCTCCCTACACGCAACAAAATTGGAACCCTGGACACACACGCATGTTTTGCATGACCCATCAATTAGCATCATTTCAATTGTACACAAACTGGAAATAGTATCCAGCAGTCCGAATTCCTCCAGCTCATCAGAAAGGGACTTACATCTCTCAAGGGTCACTCTCATATGTTGGTTATGGATCGTCCATCATGAGCATAAATACACAAATGACTAAAGTTTTGAAAAAAAAAGATTCCTTACTTTTTCCCTTTATAATGTTTTGAAGTATTTTTTGTTATGCTAAGATTTTGCTTGACTGCTTATTTTTGCTCTTACAAAGGCACTTCTGCATTGCTTTTATGTCATGAAATTTAACAAATATTCTTTGCTTTCTTATATGGTCTAACATGTTTCATATGTTGAACAAAAACGTGTGGTATTTTTTGTATATTTTCAAATTTTGCAACTCTGGTGTAACTTGGGATGCTCAAAAAGTAGTTAAAATAATGACAATGAAATCATTAGGGAGGCCCTTAGTGGGGCCAAAACTTTATTTGTTTCTAATATTAAAGGCAAACATCAGAGTAAAAAGATTACATATATTTTGTAAAATTTGACAACATTAGAGGCTTTTTCAAAATTTTGTAAATTTTCTTGGCAAAATGCCTGCTATGATACTGTATTCATATTTTGATGCCATTTCTGTTATTTACTTTTTATATTGTACTCTACAATCACAAAAAAGTTCAGTTAGATGGTTCAGATTATCCCCTACCCCTACCCCCGCGATGATATCACCACTGGCCAATCAACCACTATCTCGATCAGCACTTACACCAAGGTGATCAGCATGTATTACATGCGTGCACTCAACGCTTCGCTTATAAGGAAAGATAAAACACGCGATACCTGTCCCGACAGCTGAGACTGTCTACGGTTGACATGTGTGGGAAAATACCGACATTTGTAAGTCAGATTCTATCTTAGCGCTTACCTGCCAAGTTTGTGCAGTTTATGTATTGCTTTATATTGTAGGCCACATGGAAGATATTATATTGCATAGGTGTACAAACCACATTGGTTTGTTTAGCTTAGCTCTTTCAATCTTTTTCTTATGTATTTCTTTTATCAGAAGAAAGAATAACAATGTTTTTAAAAAAACTGTGACTTTACTGGTTTGAAATCAACAAACCCAAAAATGCACAAGAAAAAAGCTAAAAATCATCCAACTTTGCATCAAAGAGCTTAAATTAGGCTGATTTACTTACAAAGAGCTGAAAAGTGTCTAAAAATTCTAAAAATTAAAAAAGAACTGAAATCACGCAAAAAGCTGGAAGTTTCAGGTATGATTATATGATTATAAACTGCTATACTAAATTTGCTAAAAGTCACATTTTGTTTGCCATACTGGTTTACGCTTCTATCCAACTCAGTTGGAAACCCATTGAGTGTGTATTGTGCTTGTTTTTATTGTATCAAACCCTAGACATATTGTAACGTCAGATTCTGTTAGTGAATACTAAACTATGTGCAAATATGCCAATCATCATGAGTTATAACAACATTTAATTGAGAAAAATCTCAAGCTTTATCCGAAAGGTTAACTTCTTCCATGTTAAATTATTGATTCCAAGCAGTGAAAAACTTTTAAGTTTAAACATAAACTATTTTCCATCTGGCCGGATTGCATCATCATCATCATTTCTCACGAGTCCTACCTTTCCCCATCTGCGAGGAAACTGCAGCAAGCTGTTCATTGCTAAATTCATTCACGCCATTCATTCATACCTATATTGCCGCTCCGTCCCAACATGTGTCAATCTGTCAGCACAACTTTACTTCACTGACTGATAAAGTTCCGCCACACATCATCAATCCTATAAGAAAATATAGGGTGTGCGCTCACTATAGACTAAGTTCCAGTATGCCGCTAGTGTTTTTCCATCATGTGAAATGGCCCCTAGTACTTTTTTTAAAACTCCACTGGTTGCAGACTTTACAATGAAGGTCATAACGAAGTTATTTCTGTTGAGTATTTTCTGTTGAGTTTCACACTGATTTCATCATCAGGTAATTATAGGCAAAAGACTACATGTTGTGGCCTTCATTAACTGAACGTTCATTCATACAACATTGTACAAGTATGTGGTGCAGTTTGGTTACAAATTTCTATTATATCAGTTGTAAAATGAGTTCTGGCTCAAACTCTTTATCAAAGTAGTCCAAAGTAAGTAGTAGGCCTATAATCATTTACATGGAAATATATGAAATTATTGAATCAAGTTAATTGAGACTTTATACTGTGAATATGATGCGTTGGAAATTAAAATCCTATAACATTATCGTCTATTTACTGCCAATACCACAACACTTTATCAGCTATCTACTGCTGATAGCACATTTGGCATTTATCAGATATCTGGTGATAGCACACTACTTCATCAGCTATCTACTGCTGATAGCAAACTAGTTCATCTACTATTTATTGCTGATAGTACCCTACTTCATCTGCTATCTACTGCTGCTAGCACACCACTTCATCAGCTATCTACTGCTGATAGCACACTCGTTCAACTGCTATCTATTGCTGATAGCACACTAATTTATCAGCTATCTATCGCTGATAGCACACTACTTCATCTACTATCTATTGCTGATAGCACACTACTGTTTCATCAGCTATCTACAGCTGATAGCAAACTATTCCATCTGCTATCTACTGTTGATAGCACACTACTTCATCAGCTATCTAGTACTGCTGATAGCACACTACTTTATCAGCTATCTAGTACTGCTGATAGCACACCACTTCATCAGCTATCTACTGCTGATAGCACACTAGTTCAACTGCTATCTATTGCTGATAGCACACTAATTTATCAGCTATCTTTCGCTGATAGCAAACTACTTCATCTACTATCTATTGCTGATAGCACACTACTGTTTCATCAGCTATCTACAGCAGCTGATAGCAAACTATTCTATCTGCTATCTACTGTTGATAGCACACTACTTCATCAGCTATCTAGTACTGCTGATAGCACACTACTTTATCAACTATCTACTGCTGATAGCACACTAGTTCATCTACTATCTATTACTGATAGTACACTAGGGCCTACTTCATCAGCTATCTACCGTTGATAACACCCTATTTCATCTATATACTATCTACTGCTGATAGAACACTACTTCATCAGCTATCTACTGCTGTTAGCATACTGCTTCAGCAATTTCGTGCAATTTGCACACATTTCATAAGCCTTCTACTACAAACAACACTATTAAATCATCCATTGATCTGATATGATTATGGAAAAATGTTGATTTACGGTAAAGATTTCCACACAAGTGCTTCAACTTAATGGTTCTATTGGCAGTAAATGAGATTTCCAAATTTTTCATTTTCCAAAATTGAGTTGTGCTTTTCATGTTATCAGAATGTAAAAGATCAGTATAAACTTGACTTTTGATAGAACAAGGACAGCTATGACTTGTATTACTTTCTTGTCAAACATTTTCAACGATAAACAATCATTTACCCATCTTAATTATCTATTAATAGAGAAGGGAGTACTCGCAAGCAGGAAGCATGGTATTCAGTATCCTCCCTCCTATTAATGGTTCCAGCATTGGAGGACTTGGAAATGGAAGACAGGTGTGGCCATCACATGGTTTACTAGCCCGTCCATCAACGGTACTATGATATGGGTGGTTCACACGGACATTTCAAAAGCCATGGTACAATGATAATATCAGTAGCTCATGTGATCATTTCAGAGGCCTTACACAACTCATGATATTCAGAGACGTATGAAGGACCTTTATTTTCTGAGGAAGAGGTTTGCAGAATAATGTGAGGATAGTGTCAACCAATTATTTTCAGGAATATTTGTACATGGACTTTGAAAAGCATGTCATATTCATTTGGCAAATTCATAGCTTGGGTTTGGCATGTCCCATAATGCACGCTGAAAGTACTAGATGACGTTATATCATATATGCATAAATTAGTAATATGGTTGAGCAGAAATACACATATTTATGGTATGTTTAGCATGCATTATGGGACATGGGAAAATCTTTTTAACCTCTAAAGTAAATGTGAGAACCATAGAAATCAGAATATATGTGATGACTCACACCGAAAAGGGGGACTTTGCGACAGAACACTTTTCGAGAAACTGATGAAAATAGGCAGCAAAAAATAAAGAAAATAATAAGAATTTCCAGCAGATTTTCTGTTGTAAAATTTGATTGCCTTGATTAATTTAAACAAGAAAGGTGTCATTTTAAAGCTTAGAAAATGCTGTAACAGATGAAATGATAGAATCAAAATCGATATCATCTTCAAAGTCCCTCTTTTCAGGGTGAGCCATCACATATAGTAGGTTAACATATAGGCTATGGTTTACAAATTAAAGGCAAATTCAACAGATCTGGGACTAATTTCACTAACATTTAGTGATGGTCGCTAACCACGTTTTGATCGCTAACTCCAAAAATGATCGCTAAATAGCAGGTATTATTAGCGATCCATTTTGGAGTTTAGCGATCAAAACGGGGTTAGCGGCCATCGCTTAATGTTAGTGAAATCGGGCCCAGATCACTTTCAATTTTTAGCTTGGTAGTTTTTAACATACATACTCCTTGCAATCTTTTAACATTTTGGGGCATTTTGAGAATGCCGTGCCTGTAAAAGCAAATAATATGGTCCAACATTTGAATGTTCTTGAATGAAAAAAATAACAACACTTCTTTTTTTCATTCAACGTTAAGCAATACACTCAAGCTTAACAAAAGTCTGAATCTCCTTGAACCCTTGCTCTGACACGACTTTTGTTTACTACTAAACAGCACATGCACGCAATGGTATACATGTGTTTTGCAAATGATGGGATCATTGACGGAGGGAAAATGAAAGGGAGAGAACCGTTAGATGACAAGCCAGTGATGACGAGCTTGCATAAGGCCAAAAAAAAATTGTTTGGTTGCCCTCCACAGCTTTTTACAGAGAGGGTCAGTCGGTCGGGTTTTCTCTTTTTTTTTAAAATACTCTTCCACGGACTACTAGATCGATCGGCCGCTCCAGCCTTCAAAACTTCCCCTGCGAGATCCAAATCAAAACAATCAAATACCTCTTGTAGTGATTTGGGGAAAAAAATATATAACTTTTTTTTTGTAGTTTTCGGTAAGTTTTGAATATTTTTGAGGGGAAAAAAAATTTCATTAAAAAAAAGTTTGGGTCGGGCTGAAAAATAGGGTCGGTCGGTGGAGGGCAACCAAACAATTTTTTTCTTGGCCTAAGGATGCCAATCATTTCAAATCAATTGCAACTTGTGATCGCTTGCAATACTGCCTGGCTGGGTAAACAACCTTTGAGAAAACAAGTTTCAAAATTCAAAAATATACTGACAATAATGCGTTTCGATTTTATGCAAATTGTCTGTCGAAAAGAGGCAGATGGTTTGTTATAATTCAATCACTGCATATAGGCTAAATGAGGTTTCGAACATTGATAGGCCATGCAGTGCATGATGAGTCTGTGTTGATGAATTTGTGTGTAAATATGCCAGTCAATCATCCGTGTAGCAGATGCCTAGAAAAAGTGAGGCATATTACGAAAATGCAACTTGGTGCCAATTTTCAAATATCCCAATGAATATTTCAAGAAAATACACCTTATAATAATATAATGATAAAATGAGGAAAGATGCACGACTGATAATTCCATATAGGCTTAAAACTGATGAGCTGGAAATTAATGATATTTGTTGCGTCACTCATCTCATCACTTCATTCATGATTAGTGACCAATTTGTAAAAGGGTGGCCTTATCCTGCTTTATATGTGGTAATGAGCATCCCCTTCAATAAAAGTAAGGGTTACAGCCACTTGTCCCTTAAATAAAACTTTGTGACAGTGTTTTGGTACAAAATGAGGGTGCCTGCTTCGTCAACGGTGACAACATCCAACAAGATGTGAGTGCCTTCCCCCTCCCCAGTATCGAGTCTACTTTGATGAGCCAATGCAAGGATGCATGCCTACCATTCATCCATACAACAGATGTAGGCCTACCCAATGAGATGCGAGTGCCTCCCCCCTCCCCAGTATCGAGTCTACTTTGATGAGCTAATGCAAGGATGCATGCCTACCATTCATCCATACAACAGATGTAGGCCTACCCAATAAGATGTGAGTGCCTCCCCCCTCCCCAGTATCGAGTCTACTTTGATGAGCCAATACAAGGATGCATGCCTACCATTCATCCATACAACAGATGTAGGCCTACCCAACAAGATGTGAGTGCCTCCCCCCTCCCCAGTATCGAGTCTACTTTGATGAGCCAATACAAGGATGCATGCCTACCATTCATTCATACAACAGATGTAGGCCTACCTATCCAATGACTAGGCTGTTAAAATATAGAGTTGCAAGGCAAAGGGTAGGCAACCTTTTTTCAAACTCAATTTACTACTTTTTCAGGTTCCAGTGTGTCTGGTAATGGCACTGATATAATATGAAATGGATAAAAAGAAGCAACTGTAACATGGAATCTCATTTTTTTATATAAATCTTTTGATTTTGCCAAGTCTAATGAGGGCACTAATATTAATTAACTGCACATTTTTAAATGTTAATAACTTTAACACTAAGATTCGTATTTACAATTCTAGACATATGTGTTGATAGAGGAGACTTGTAGAATTCTTTTGGTACCAAACATTATACAATCAGCAACCTTATAAGATAGCAAGAAGGTCTGAAAAATCAAAGTGGTTGAGCCAATATACCATACAATGCTGACACTCTTCTGCCACTTCACCATGACGCCTCATACAGTTAAACGGTTTAGAATGGTTTTATCAATTGACTTTTCATGAAGAATCATATCGCTCAAGACAAAGAAACCCTGCCCTTTTCACTCTTATGCATTAAGCCCGCCCAATTACTTTTTTGGGTTATCTGAAGGACAGTACATCCCAACACCCCAGACTATTCCTGACCTGAAACAGAACAATGCCAGTGAAAACAAGAAGATCAAGAAGAACACTTCCACAAACGACCACAACTTTGTCGTTAGGGTCAATGAATGTTGGAATCTACAAGGGGACCATCTAGAACATATTCTGAAATACTAGGCAGTCTAATCTTGACAAGAAGGAGGTAATAAAATATGTCCCTGCGTGTGTAACTTTGAATGTTTGTTAAGGGGTAGTGCTGTTGTGCACCATTTATAAGCATAATGCTAGAGTTACTCTTTGGCAAATGAAAAATATTTTAATGAGCATTTTTAAAATTATTAAGACAAAACCACAACCAAATATCTTCTTATTAACATTGTAAAAGCTGTTTCGCTGAATAGGTCATTAAAATATTCATGAATGATTCTCCTGTCTTCAAACATTGATCCCTTCCCTACATGTGAGTCGTACATGCATTTGTCTTCTCAGTATGAAAGTGCACTCTTTACGTTTGACGTAATTTATGTTCAAATTGATTTTCAAAAATGGTAATTGCATCACCCTTGATACCAAAGTAATTCTACAAGTCTCCTCCATCAATATATATGTCTATAGTTGCCATGCAAATCCTGGTTTAAAAGTTATAAGCATTTAAAAATGTGCAGTTAATTTTTGGACACCCTGTAGATATACTTTGATTTTATTTTGGTGAAATTCATGCAGTCACTGCCACATAAATGTCTGGTACTCAAGTAAATTCTTTAGCCACCTTGATTTTTTCCCAAAACCCAATGATAGGAATAGTGTAACAATATGTGGATCGTCATATCGAAAGGTACCTTAATACCGGCATAGTACATTACGAGATACGGGCCATTGAAGCTAAGCATAGTCAAAAACCACGTCCAAGGTCGAATTTCTAATTTCATCAGAAAGGTTATCATTGAAGTGTATTCTATCATATTAATCAGGTTCCAACATCCAAAACATAAGAAAAATGTATTAAAAACCAAGCTAAAAATCCTCTCTCCATTCAAGATTTACTAAGTATAAAAACTTTAAACTCGATTTTCTCAGAACTATAGTTTTCCGAATCAGCCCGATGTCTTTGACCAATTTGGGTGTACAGAGATGTAACACATAAACAATCAAATTTCCTGAAATGCGTAAAATGCCATTTAAACAAAACAGTTTCTTATTCTTTTGTACTTGGTTTTAATTTCCTTAAAATACAACATATTTTGAGTAAATTTCCTGAATTCAGGAAATTTCCTGAAAAGTTACATCCCTGGGTGTAACTTCGCAACCGAACATCCAATAACCAAATTCAAGGTGTCATAAAGCTTAAAATCTCAGCTTTCAGATGAGACCAAAAAATCAATTTTAATTTTGCCGACCTTAAGGTACCTTTCGATATGACGGGTCACATATGCAGAAAATATTGAGGAGTAAAATAAACTTGTACTTTGGATTAAATATGCAACATATAATTGAGTCCAAGTAGAGTCTGGCTCAACACATTACAGAAATTGAAGTACTGGGACCATAAGGCAAAATGTTTGGTTGCCCTCCACAGCTTTTTTCAGAGAGGGTCTGTCGGTCTTTTTCTTTTTTTTTAAATACTTTTCCACTGACTGCTAGGTCGATTGGCCGCTCCAGCCTTCACAACTTCCCCCGCGACATCCAAATCAAAACAATCAAATACTTCTTGTAGTGATTTGGGACATCCAAAACATTTTGATGGTTGAATATTGAGAAAAGCAAAAATATTACCTTTTTTTTGTAGTTTTTGGTACGTTTTGCATATTTTTTTAGAAAAAAAAAAATTTCAATAAAAAAAAGTTTGGGTCGGGCTGAAAAATAGGGTCGGTCGGTGGAGGGCAACCAAACAATTTTTTTTGGCCTAACCTAACTTAGTCAGGATGACTTCAAGAAAACTTACATAACTCTGAAGACATGCTTTCTCTTTGAGTAATCTACTGCTACACGGACCAGAGCATCCGTCAAGTCGATTGGGTCTTCCCCATCTAATGGTTGACCTTGGAGATGATGCTCTTTGCTCTCATAGAACCAAAGCTTACAACCTCTCTGAACCACATAAACATACTGCCATGACCTGCAAGGAAAACGAATGCTAAAAATGGGTTTCATGACTGAAAGTCAAAGTGTCAGAAAAATAGCTGACTTTATATCCCTAAGTCAGTGTTCTTCTCAGAAAAAAAAGGTTCTGCCATGCTCAAAGTATTTTATAAGATTAATCTAGCACGATCAAAGTAAAAATGTTTAAAAACTGTTGATTTTTTTGTGTGAAATTGCTCTCTTGTAAGGCAGTATTAGATCATCTGTAAGTTTAGTGTCGAGAATGTATACTTGTAGATTATTATTGTATTCTAGCTCACACAGTTAATAAGTATAGTTTTGTATTTCAACAAATGAAAACTGTAAATAAGGGATTGACCATAATACTAATATTATGCAAATGACATTGTGCGCACGCAGCGTAGTGATATGGTCGACTGCGCAGAGTACCTGTATTTACGGTTTAGAATTCAGCCTGCATTATGGGACATACGCCCAGGGGGCCACTCGACTATATTGATGTACACATGCGTGAATAAACACTCCCGGTCAAAAGTGTTTGCGCACCAAACCTTTAAGCAGCCATATCTCGTGAACCGTTCATCATTTGTGCCATATTTTTTCGGATTTATATTTTACATACATACATATA
>JXSR01S002016.1:59280-71631 GCA_000969725.1 Ophiothrix spiculata
ATTCGGACTAGCGAACCTTCGGACTAGCGAGCTGTTTTTTCGGACTAGCGAGCCTTTTTCAAGGTTATATTTTCCCTAGTGAATAACGTTTCGGACTAGCGAGCCTTCGGACTAGCGAGCTTTCAGACTAGCGAGTCGTCGGACTGGCGAGCGGACCCCAATAAATGCACCACAAAAATTACTGAACATTAGTTACAAAGGAAATCCCATACTCGGCAAATTTTCACGTGCGAAAATAAAAACGAGCAAATGATCCAAAATTGGCTGTGCGCGAAAATATGGGTGTTTACAGTAATTTTTACACAATATGATGATGCATGGATAACGTTTTGAAACTACTTGACAGAATTTGTTGTTTTAATACATTGGAAAATAATCTCACTGCCAAATTAGTTCACAAATATATATGTGGCTTTAATCATACCTTTAAAGGCTAAACATGATAGATATTTCACTTAAATACCTTGAGCGAAATAATTTGAGTGAAGCACTTTGCATTTTGCCAACATTTCAAGCCGACAATCATGTTTCTTAATGCGTTCTATAATGGATTCCTCGGCTGGTTTGATTATCATTATTGATCTTAATGAATGTGGCTAGATCATGTTAACATGTATATATCACAAAATATTGCTGTAGTTGCCCACAGAGTACAAGTATAGCTGCTCTATGAAGAAATAATACCACCCCGTCTTTAAATATGTGTACCATTGCGGTAAAATGCAGTGTTGGCCTGCACTTGTATCTGATTCACAAACAATATAATAGCTTAAATTAAGGGTATTTGGTAGGTAAGAAAGAAAGAAAGGCTTCTTTAGGCTGATAGCCAAGGATAACCCAAGAAAGCCTCAAATGAAGCTTATTTCCATGGAGGTCCTAGATCTTTCTTTAATATTCAGTTTTAAAGAAGGAGGAAAACCGGAGGACCCGGAGAAAAACCTGCGGAAGCGAGCATGGACTGAAAACCAAATGCCATAAAGTGCCGGGCGCGGGACTCGAACCGGGACCTCATTGGTGCAAAGCGAGGGAAATACCGCTACACTAACCCGCTTCCCAAAACACACTCGGATGCAGCTATCAACTCCGGGTGTTGCGCTTAGAGTCAAACTGCGCAAACAATACTCTCTAAATGTAAAAAGAGTGAAAAAAACGAGTGAATGCCAATTCACTCGAAAAAGAGTGAAAACCACTCAAAAACAGCTGTTATCCACTCGAAAAAGAGAGAAATGAGAAAAAAAGTGAGAACTTTCACTCGAAAAAGAGTGAAAAAAGAGTGAGAGTGAACACCACTCGAAAATGTATTGTCCTCCGTTTAACTCTTTAAAGAGTGGACATTCACTCGCTGAGAGTGAACGTCACTCCTTTTCGAGTGAATATTCTACAATTTTACTCGTTCTACTAAATATTCACTCAAAAAGGAGTGAAGTTCAGTGATAGAAAGCTTGCATCTTACACTTGTGTTATGCAATAATTAATCTTTAAAATTATTGTAAGAAATAATGTGAATCCTCAATTGCATCCATAATCCAGATAGCAAAATGAGTTTGCCTAATGTTGGACCATCGTTGACGCCAACATTGGCCCAACGTTCGGCCAATTAACTTTGCTATCTGGGAAATTACATTATGATTGCTTTTATCATTATCAATTTTATCAAAAACATTCAAAAGCTACACTCTTAAAAGGAAAGGATCAAATTGATCCCATAAAGTATCAAATATGAGCTTATCCTTTTTGGGATCAAATTTGATCCCAAAAAGGATAAGCTCATATTTGATACTTTATGGGATCAAATTTGATCCTTTCGTTATAAGAGTGTATTTGTAAATCACAAAAGATGGTTTACCACACCGACATAGCCTCCTCCTCAGTTTTCACATTATTACCTTTTCCAATATAGCCATTTTAATCAATGATGGGTTCGCATAGTTTGATATTTGAGCCGCCTACCCTTGGACCATTATTTATATACATGGAGCCTGGATCCATGCAGTGTTATTGATTGACTATGATAATGAGAGCATTCAACTAGTCATCTACACTTCCCATGGAAAGGGGCACTAGCGATAAAATACAGATGACACATGGAATGAAAAATGATATAGGTGTAAGTGTATGGAATTATCGTGTCAATATGATTCTCCATGTTTTTTCACATCAATGATGTCCTAATGGTCGATTTTGTGCTACAATCAAAGAACTTCAAATGGAGAAGCAGTGCTCATGTTCTGGTCGCTTATGGAGCAGAGTTATTGTACTTCCAGATATGTTCAGAGATTGGTCCGATAGGCGGTTTACGTCTCCTTGTTTCCTTGGGCAAGAAACTTTACTCTAATTGCTCCGTGATTCGGATAGTCACGTTAAGATGTTGGTCCCCTGTGCGAATGCTCCTTCTTGGGGCGCTGCATATAGTGTATACCTGGTGAGTCTATCCAGGCTGATCGTATAAATTGTCACTTGATGCATATACAGCGTGTGCATTTTGTGTCACGCCCAAACCATGTCACTGCTTGAAACGCAGCGTCTATTGCGACTTGCTCTGATCAAGGTATGCCCACTTTCCCCCTAATCCGTATCGAAGACTCTTGAAATGTGACACGCAGAGCTGTAAAATGGCAGAGGTACAATAACACACCCTCCAAGAGCGACAATCCAAGATGTCCGCCATCCCATAGGATTTACACGGCAGTCAAATCAAAATGGCGACAAACAGCGCTTCTTCTTTTTAATTTCTTTGGCTGTGATATAACTATGGTGCCCAAATGATATTGCGATAGACCAGTTTCGTATGTCCCATAATGCATCTTGAAAGTACCGTAAATGCTCAGTTGACCATATTATTACGTTCTGCGCAAATGACGTAATGCGCACAATGTAGTAATATGGACGTTCTCGCAGAAATTTCCTTATTTGGAGTACTTTCAAGATGCATTATGGGATTATGGGACATACGAAACTGGTCTATTGATGTGGGAGAATGATATTTTTATGGTGCATGCACTTTATTCTTTGCCTACACTTTGGTACGGTAGGCCAAATTGTGTTGTGGACTAGTATTAACCTTCTCATATGTGATGACTCACCCCGAAAAGGGGGACTTTGCAACAGAAAACGTTTCAAGATAAAGGTGAAAATAGGCAGCAAAAAATAAAGAAAATAATAAGAATTTCCAGTAGATTTTCTGTTGTAAAATTTGATCTGCTTGATAGGTGTCATTTGTTAGCTTAGAAAATGCTGCAACAGATGAAATGAAAAAAACAAAATATATATATGCAAAGTCACCCCTTTCAGGGTGAGCCATCACATATGCACTTCAACCCAAGGTACGTTCACATCAAAGTAAGTTCATTTGGTGTTCGGAATCGGATTCCGTATTTCATTCTTGTACTTGAGACCACTGTATACTGCAGGTATACATTTAAAACATTAAGAACTGAAGTAGCCTCACTTGTTACTGCATGTTTGTTGTATATGTGTCATACCAGGAAAATATTTCAAATTAACCCTTTCGATCCGATAGAACGCCTCAGCGTTTCCTAAGGAGCATACGAGAGAACGCTCAGGCGTTCCAATTTGTATTGAGTTTAGATTAATTCAGTATGGGCTGTATACCCATATATGACAATTCAGGACTGAAAGGGTTAAATCTTCAACTCTATGCTTGGAAATCTTAAACCAACATAACAATACGCTTTTTCCCACCTTTTACAACACTTGAAATGTAGGGATTCCCCTTATTATATAAGCTCCAGAAAACCACCAAACAAAACAGGTTAATGTTCCTGGCTTAATTACCTCTCCTATCAAATGTGTCTAGTGGCTGTGTCTATAACCAACATGACAATGACTGATTAATTTTAACGATGAGATCATTCTTTGAGACCAAGCGGCTAGATGATAATTTAGCATTAATAGTTAAAGCTGTAGATAAAGTTCCGTGGCTATGGTCTGATCAAAATGATGATAATATGTGAAATTAATGATCCATAAGTTCATCCCCAAGGTCATCTCTATCAAAATTTAGATATTGGGTTAGAAGAATCCCTGAATGATATGCAAATTACAACTATTCTTGCAAATGTGTTTGCATTTCATAAAATCCCAGGATCAAATCACAGCTTCATTATACCATGGGGTCTTTTACCAATCAACAGAATGCATCATTCTTTTCTGAAACATAATAGCCCTAATTCATTTGCTTACATTTCTGGATTCCACCCTGATATTTGACTTTGAGCCCAACCTTTTCTTAAAATGACCAAATCACAATTTCCAGCTTGCCATCAAACAGATGCTGCACAGCTCTAAAGCGATCTTGTGCATATATCATCCTGTCTATATACATTCGGACTTCAGATTTATTTTATTTTTGTGTTGTGGCATTTTGAAGGGTTCACCTGGGTTATCCGTTTAACCTTTATTAATGCAAGGCCTAGCTGACTTGTAGGTAAATCAAGATAACATATTGCTTCACTCGGAATCAAACTTGGGCATACTGCATGAATGGCTAACCACTATACTTTGATCAACACCAATAGGCCTTAATTATGAGGCTTTTCTTCATCCGCAAGTAAACAAAATCCCACTTACACGCGCGTCGTAGACACTGATGCACGAATCACGCGTACAACGCGCGCTGCATCTCCTGCAGTTGTGCTGTGTTTAGCTACGCATACGCTTAACTGTATCAATTCACGATGTGAAGAGGCCCGCCTATTTGGTGTTGATCAAAGTATACCAAGGTAGATCTCAACAACATTCTAAATCAGATGTTCTCATACTATACAGAAGTTAATTCTGAACAGGTGGCACTTGATACCCTACAATAATTTACTACCAGTATATTTAGTTACAGTTTAACCATCCTGATGTTTCTTTATTGCATAGTATCACTTAAATTTTAATGATACAATGACTTGTCTAGCTGCGCACTGATCTTAATGAGATCTCAAGCAGGATTTCAAGGTCATGTTGATAGAGAACAAACATATCCAGCAACAATCTCTAAAGAACAGGTCCACTTACATTTGAAATGTGTATGCTCATGCTGCTTCTATCTACAGTTTTGAATGCAGGAGGAAGACCGGAGTGCCCGGAGAAAAACCTGCGGAAGTGAGCATGGACTGAAAACCAAATGCACATAAAGCGCCGGGCGCGGGACTCAAACATGGGACCTCATTGGTGCAAGGCGAGGGAACTACCGCTGCGCCAATCCGCTCCCACCCCCAAGGGTTAGGCGATGAAAAAAAAATGTTTTACGAGCCTAACCGGCCCTAAACTTGCATTTTGGAAGATTTTTTTCTGTTTATTAGTTTTGCCAAAATCTTATAAAATCAGCTGTTTTTGAAAAAAATTTGATTGACCAACTGACCCTACTTGAAAGGTCCAACCGCCCGAAAAACAGAGTTATTTTCCATTGCCTTACTGAGATTTGCTTTCTTTTTACACCTCAAGTAAATACCTACTTTGCTCAGCTTCTAATTCTGCATTTCGATGGTAGTATTTTGACAATTTTTCTGTCAACCTTTTGATCTGGAATTCTTTCTCTCGGCACTGCTGCTCCAACACATGCACCTGCACAAATCAGACAAGAACAGTAAAAAAAAATACTGGGGGTTTATAGTGCGCTATGCCTCCCAGATTTGTAATTCCACTCGGCCTCTGCACACTTTACATACGTTGCTGACCACTGTGGTCCAAGTAAGCTCCATTCCCCACCAAGCATCATTTCAGGTTTTGCAACAACCTCTAGGGGCGCTGAACCTTGATCAGCCCACATACGCACCATCGCTGCCCGGATCAGCTCCCTGAGTTTCGTACGGGTTTCCACGAGACAATTAGCAGTTAGTTCCTTGTCCCAGGGAAATTTTAAGCACACTCAACTTTTGGCTGCGACGGGGTTTGAACCCGGGACCTTCTGCACCGCAAACGATTGCCTTACCGATTGAGCTAACTTGACTGTTAATTCTGCATTTCGATGGTAGTATTTTTTTAATACAAGCTTTCCTCTAAAACAGATTTTACTCTTTTGGTGATTTATTCAAAATTAAAGCAGAATTGCTATTTTTGTCCAACTTGCTGTTGGCATGGATTCTGGGATAAAATACAAATCACCATTTGTGAAGACCATAGATTAAAGAAAGAACAGATAGGGAAACAGGGGTCGATTTCACTAACATTACGATGCATCGTAGCTAACGAAGGGTACAGCTCGTAACTACAACTAGACTTCGCAAAGACGTGAAAACCCTTCGAAAGTGTTCACCGCATCGTAAGGTATTTGAATTATGCATAGAAAATTAGAACCCTTTGTTAACATTGCATGCGGTCAAGAGGTGGTCGCAGCTAACGATGGATTTTGGTCTTACAATGGGTTAACGATGCATTTTAACATTAGTGAAATCGACCCCAGGTCTATTTGAACCCTAAAAATTCGGCTAAGTAAGGGAATTGCGCCATGCCTTGACCAACTGTGCACAGGGGTGTAGTGACTCTGCTGTGCGTTATGTCGCAGGCTACTATTACTTGACTACAATGCAATACGCATCTTACATTTTTCCGCCAAATTGTGCATAAGCAAAAAACAACGCTTGACTGGCCGCCTAAATGATTTTGTTGTAATTTTTGGCAATATTTCAAAAAGTAAGGCAAAAATCAAAAATTAGAGAAATGCATTCCTAGACATGTGTTTATACATTCTAAAAAGCACAAGAGGTCCAACTTTTATTTTTTCAAAATTTAGTTAGGTTGTTTATAAATATAGTGGTCCAAGAGCAAGGGTTTTCGGACCTTGGTCCAAAATCATACATTTTGGTCCAAAACTGACCTAACCATTATCTTCTACTTGAAAATCCACATCTAGAAATGTATACTATTAAATGGATTTACTTATCTGTTGCTGAGTTACAAAGCTTAAAATATTTCAGAAAGCGAGGGGTTAACTGTGCCCTTAAAAAGGTCTCGCAAGCGCAGAGACAATTATTTTTACATTCGAGCTCACTATCTCTCATGAATGTTGGCTATGAAGTCAACTCAACAGTTCGAGGGCACCCTGCTGAGACACCCTTTTTTTGGTCTAATACAAATAATGTACGCCCACCCACTATCATGAGACCAAGGGCGGATTTAGAGGGGGGGGGGGCATCCTTATTTTGGTAAAACGTAAAGAAGCCACAGCTTTTTAAAGAAGATCGTGGTGTTATTGGCAGCGTTACAGAATCAGTTGTTTGTCAGTTGCGGGAAGATTTTGACGTGGTATCTAAGCGTAAGATTTGCGCCTAATATGCAAAACGCAACGTGCGCACTAGCGTTTTACGCATTGTCTTCCTGGTAAGCGCCAAAAAAATAGTAACAAGTAGCTAAGAGTGATCCCGACCCAACGGGCCGTCAGTGATAAAACTTTTTACGTGTGTGAATTTTTTGGTGATAAATTGTGAATGACAAGTGGATGTCAAATCAAGAAAAAAAATATGGGGTCACCGACCGTTTTCAAAAGATAGCTAGAGATGAAATTACTTGGGGTAAAATCATAGATTTAGAGGGGAGATACCAGGCTTTGTATACCAGCCCCTGTTATAGCGTCGTCAGCCATGGAGCTAAAATTGGGGGTATTCGGGTCCACTTGGCTCCCGCCAAAATAAACTTCGAGTGCCGAGGCTTGGTTACGCGTAGAGAAAACCTGCGCAAATAATACTTTACGCGAATGATACGCCCCTCTGCACGCAAAGCGTGTGTGCGTGTTTCAACATGCGCACATCATCGGCAAGCTATCGGCAAAAAACCGAATACCCCCAATATTGTCTCCATGCCGGAATAAAAATGGCGGCATGCCTTGTATCTCCCCTGTAAATCTATGGGTAAAATCTAAAAAACAAATTCATCGACGGGAATGTCGAAATTTGGTTTATAACATCAAACAGATAAAAAAAGTTAATTAACCTAAATCTCGAGTTTTCAAGTTATCGTCAATTAAAACGAAAATGACGTCATCATATATTACTTCATAGCACGCTTAGATGATCGGTGAACCCTGTTTTTTATTGCTGAATTTTGAAGTTTAGACTCCTATCTATTAACTGACAAAAAATAGGCAAAATCTACAGGCAGGAACTTATCACTGTGATCGTCCGTCCTTAAATGATTTTATTCCTTGAAAATCAATAATTATGTCAATAACGGCAGCAAATGCATGATTTTTAGGTAAATTTGAACAGTTCAGTACCCTTCAACACCATATTTTTTCAGAGCAACACCTGATTTTGAGTGGACGCCGAAGCGCTGTCAAAATGGCGCCCCCTCTTTTTAAAGTTCCTGGATCTGCCCCTGGTCCTGGAGTCGATAGATGACAGGCAAAATAATAATTATCTTCTACCCATTAGTGTCCCGCCGCGGCAAAAGGGTGCAGTTGTCGGCTCCTACATGTTGCTCATTGAAGCAGATCTGATGCATACAAATAGCATACATTAGATTAGCCCGAGTTAGCAACAGACTTCAAATTTTTTATCGTATTTTTGCGCGGAGGCTAGGGGACCAGCTAACATTAGATATGCTACAAGGAGCAACATGTACGAGCCGACAACTGCACCCTTTTGCTGCGGCGGTCCACATTTGTTTACAAGGTTACATTTATTCGGATTACCCCACTCTCCACTATATCTGTACATGTATCTTCCGTTTCAACAAGTTGGACGGACTTACTACAATGCTATTGTTGATGGCATGGTTGCAGAATTCAACTATCATATCATTATAAAATCAATGTTTACCCAGAACATTTTACTATATGTATATGACAGCTTTTTGTGCATTTAAACTTGCCTTTCAAAATAGACCTGAGGCTGAAATCATTCAGAAATAAACGGCCTTTACATTACGTCGGCCAGGACACAAGGTAGTCTGAAAAGATATGCTATCCGTTTTCGAAAAGAGCCATCCATGTTGTTGGCTGCCTGGTTTGCTCATCCAGGGAATGAGATGTTTATCACAGTGGGTTTATCTGAGACCTGGGATCTAGGATCACTCACTTCGTACTAAAAGGTAGAACCGTACAACTGAATTTGCTGAAACTGGATGTGGGTCCAGCTTCAGCTCAATTTCAACCCCCAAACTTGGCAATTCTTAGGAGAAAACCTCTACAGTATTCAATAACTGTCCAGCTACTATATTCTGATCTAGAGTGCGCACTATGTTTGTAAAATAATTTGGAACCATTTAGGGCGCATCGCAAAATCTAAATACACACCCCTATTTATTAATGGAAGATTCTTGAAAAACTTTTTATCCAATCACAAACTGGTTCTCAGTGTCATCATTTTTATGAGGGCGCTCATACCGTATTTTTTACAAGCACAAGCACTCTGGACTGCAAAAGATAATAATTTATAAAATCGAAATCGCGCTTTCACAAATTAATAGAATTCTTATCCGTTTTTTAAAATAATTTTTCTTTTAAATCATACGATATTTTTTCACTAAGACCAGTCAATAGATGTTTACCGGATTACTTCAGCTGCAGCATAACATTCCTTGTTTCCTCATTGATATACTGGTAGGTTTATAGTGAAAGTTCAACAGATAAATTCATATCTTCAGTAGATAACCTCTATAGATGAAAAAGCACTGAAGAGATCATATATTTAAAGATTGTATCTATGGAAGAGATTCAACTTTTATTTTTGCCAAATTTAGTCGCTTTAGGTTGTTTACCAATATACTGGGCGAAGAACAAGGGTTTTTTTGGTCCAAAACTGACCTAACCAACATCTTCTAGATGAAAATCCATATCTAGAAATGTATACTTTTACATGGATTTACTGATCGCTTGCCGAGTTACAAAGCATATAATTTTTTTGAAAAAGAGGGGTTAACTTAACTGTGAACTACTAACCTCTTCCTCCAGATCTAGATTGACACTAACTTCTGCCAGACTGGGTCCATCAAGTTTCAGTGATGTAGCATAATCATTTTTACCTGTGGCCGTAAGATCAAATGATTTGTTTTATGTCACAAGTTCCCATACAATTCTTCCATTGAATGTGGCCACATAAGAAAAACAAATTAAGCCAAGTAAGGATAACAACACCGCAAGCCTAAGGCCTAAAAAAATTGTTTGATTGCCGTAACCCGACCGACCCTATTTTTACCGCCGACCCTAAATATTTTTATTTTTTGGAGCATGGTAAAAAATCTCCAAATCCCAAATTTTATGGGAATCGATTCACGGGGGCCCGAGATATGGCTTGCAGCCTGGACATTCGGACAAATAAAAGATGTGTTACAGAAATAGTGAAAATGTTTTTGTATATGTGTCGTATATTTGGGTCTTTTATGTGAAACAAAGACTTTACAAATTTAAAAAAAAAATCCGACCTACCTACCCTATTTTTTTTTCTATGTTACGCCAATCAAACAATTTTTATTTTGGCCTAATGTAGGAAAAGATATAATAATATGATAATGGAAAATTTGATAACAATTTAGGCCTAATAATAATTATATGCACAATTAAACATAATATAACAAGCTCATATTGTGAGTGTTTTGTAGGCTTTCCATATGTCATGTTGTGTCATGTTGTGTTGTGTCGTGTCGTGTCGTGTTGTTGTGTTGTGTTGTGTTGTGTCGTGTCGTGTCGTGTTGTTGTGTTGTGTTGTGTGTTGTGTTGTGTTATGTTATGTTATGTAAAGTTATGTTATGTTATGTTATGAAATGTTATGTTATGTTATGATGTTATGTTATATTATGATATGATGTTATGTTATGTTATGTTACGATGTTATGTTGTTATGTTATGTTATGTTATGTTATGTTATATTATGTTATGTTATGATGTTATGTTATGTTATGTTCCATTGACACAAATTTCGCCATAACTACAACAGGCACAGTAGTTTCCAATGATTAAATTTAGCTTGATTGAATGGACCTAATCTTAGTTGTCACTTACCGTTAGGCCGACTTCTGCGGACAACAGGCGATCTCTGAGCTGATGAAAGTGGTGGTGAATAACTCGGGTTTTGCTAAATTGTAAATGATGAACGTGAGACACCATGAGGAATATTGGAAAAGAGATGTACACATCAAAAATAATTTGCGCTCAAATGTCTGCAACTATACTAATTAAAGAGTTAGTATGTAAAAAGCGTGTTTAGCGAGTAAACACTTTTCTAAACATATTTTGCCTTCACTTTGTAAATATGTTTAGATACTAAACATCGCGTGTCATTTCACTAAACATTGACGTTTGATTTATAAACACCAGTGTCAAAACTCTAAACACTTCCTTTCCTAAACATGTCTTTGCCTTCACTTTCTAAACACACTTTTTACAGTGATAAACGTATACATGTACTAGTATTTATGAGCCACCCCTTCTTAACGTATGGGAGAGTCTTTCCAAACTTTTAGCCAATCAGATACTTTACACAACATCACGACGTTTCACATAAGAGGGCGCTCATACTATATTTTCCGTGGTTGAACAATAATGACCATTATTATTATTATTATTTATTATTATTTATTATTACCAAGTTCTTATATGGCGCCCTACAAAGAACAGAGAAAAACTAAATTCTCTTCCCAGGCCTACATGTATATTTTTTTTATTGGAGTTCCCCCTAAAAGTTGCAAAATAATTGACGAGTTAACTTAACAGTCATAGAAAACATCTACAAATTTCATTCTGAATTTTACATACTCAAATGTATAAATCCATCTCTCTGACATGACAACTATTAAACTGAGATAAAGCACTAACCTCATCCTCAATCTCCGCATCAGCAACTTGTATTCCAACTTCTTTGCCAGATGCTTTTACTGACTGATGGATGCGAGTGTAATTTTCTGCGTGTTCAGCATTTAGTTCCATGCAAATTTTTCGTGACATTTCAAGTCTATTGAAGAAATTAAAAGTGATGATTATCAACATAACAATAACGCATCCTGTAGATAAACCATATATAAGTTTCGTCTGCTTTTCATATTTTTTATCCGTTTGCGACAAAAAAAACCACCCCGGTTATATCCAGGCCAGTTTATATCTTCTTCAGCCTGAGCCTGATCTTCCTTTCTTCAACTTACAAGACCTATCATTATACTTTTGACACTTCATACAAATGAATTGACAAGTATAGCCTAGGCTTACTTCTTTTGACTTACGTTTTTGACTTAAAGCTTTCCTCCCTCGGCGCAAGGTCCATCGACGCAGGGTCCATCGACACAAGTACTTGAGGATATTTTTGCAGGTTTTTGATGAAATTGTGCGGTTTTGAATAAAAGCATGAAAATTGGCATGAAGGTAGAGAATTCTATGCTGAATTATTCTAGGATGGGAGCCATTTTTGCATTTTT
>JXSR01S002018.1:0-16510 GCA_000969725.1 Ophiothrix spiculata
TAGTAACACGAACATGAGCGACACCAAAACGGCAAAGTTGCACGCTTTATCTGAGAATGAGCCATATATCAAAAAATTAGAAAAATAAATAGAGGAATTCTATCTGTGCTAAGCCACCTTAATTTTTAATAAGGTGACACGAATATAAAAATCCATTACAGCTCTCTTATTCATATGGAATAAGGCACATTTCCATTTAAGACTTATTAGCGACTTGCTGCCTTTGTCTCAAATAAAACTCAACGCAACATCATAGTGTTTATATTAATGTATATATTTCATCATACTTCCAAATAGTACACATAATTTACTTTATCAAACTTCCAAATAGTACATACATTTCGGATAACAATTATATAACATGCTCAATAGTGCACTCTTAAACGCCAGGATCAAATATATGAGTAGTTTTCCGGATCACTTTATTTTGACCCTGTAAGGGTCATTTTTGATCAATTGTTGGATCGTTTTGATCCGTTTCCAGATAGATATCAACAAACGGATCAAGTTTACCTTGATCAATTTTGATCCGATTTCCGGATCAATTACCCAGATAACACCAATATCGGTTTTCGATCGCCAATCTTGGCATTCGCATTATCTTACTAAGCAATATTGGGCTAATCTTTGCATTCTATGGGAATTTTGTTATTGGCATCACATTGGCAACCTAAATTGGTCCAATATTGGTACAAAATGTTGGTAGGATATCATAATGCCATCGTTAAGATTAAACACCACGGAAAATATATACAGTATATTATAGTCCATGATACTAGAACTCGCTCAATGGCAAGTCCACAATTCGAGATACTTTAAAATCCATTTCAGCATCATTTTGACAGAAATATTTGATCCTGGAGAAGGAACATTAATGATTCAGTTTGATCCCGAAGTAGGATCACAAGCAACATTTACATCCAATTAAGGATCATTATTTTGATCCGTTTCAGTATCATTTAACAAAATATTTGATCCCATTTTGGATCAAACTTTTTGATCCTGCTTATCGGATCACTTTGATCCGGAAAGGGTAAGCTCATATTTGATACCTAAAAAGGATCAAAATTGATCCTTTTTGCCTCATATTTGATCCTGGCTTTCTAAGAGTGTGAAACATATGCTGCATATGCTACACATCACATGATTGGAAATGCTGGTTTTTCTTTTCGAATGAAATCGAACAGGGTTTCACTTGAAAACACTCTTTTAGAGTTATATATACTTCACTCTTCATAAGAGTAAAATTTGCCACTCTTTTAGAGATTGGTCACTGACACCACTCTTCTTAAAAGATTGGTGCCAGTGACCAATCTCTCGAAGAGTGAACATTTTAACTCTAACAAATTAAGAGTGAAATAGACCCCTTTCAAATCTTGTTTCTGCAGGGACAACTAAAATAACTGGCTCACATAATAACGTCAATTGGTATAATTCAAAATACATCATGAGGACAAATTTGGACATTACCACTGCATGAGGTAAAGCCTAGAGCCTAATCCGAAAAAATTGCACGAGCATTGCCTGTCAATATTTGTTCTATATCATAACCAGGATTTTGTTCAGAGCAACATAACAATTTATTTTTTTGGGCCTTATACGCGAACAACTAATTGCACTAATATGCACAAGCTATTGCGCGCACTTACTTACGCAGACATTCTTTGTAAGCATTGCGCGAGGCCATTTTTTAGAAATATGTTTTTAACTAAATTAAAATTTTTGGCACATAAAATTTACATAAAAACAAAAATTTATTAATGCGGTATATAAAACAAATATATACTGACTTTTTTTTCAGATCTCTGGATGAAAACTATGAACCTTCAGTAACTAAAATTTTGCTATTTTAGTCACTTCAGGCTCATAGTTTTAACCAGAGATCTTCAAGTCAGTATATAATTGTATAACATAGGTTGCCTATAAGAATATTCCAGATTCAGAAAATACCTCTATCATAATATACACAAGTATTACAATTATTGGCAAGATATCCAGTACATAGTTCATTAACTTATTTTCTTCGTTATACATGATTAACATATTTTATCCAAATTTACAACATAAAATTTACAAATAATGTGCAGTTTTAGGTAAATTCTACCAGGCTAATATAACAATTATATAAAACTATAAAAGAGACTCAGAATTTCACTCTGATATCAAACTCAACATACAACTCTACCTTACAAAGTAAAAATGCAGTATGTGCTTTGATAAAGCATAGCAGATACTTCCTTTAAACATGCAATTTCATATCAATATATATATTAAGTTCTCGCTAGCTCACTCGGTTAGTTCTCGGACTGTTAAACATAAGACATCGATCGTTCCGTGTTCGAGTCCAGCTGGGAGCTGAGTGTGCGAAAACTGTATATTCTATGAGGATGTGAATTGCTCAAGCTAGGGTTGCGCCAATATGTAGGCCGCAGTAAGCCTTTTGGCCCCAGGGAGTCCAGGTAGTGATTTGAACCCAATGATTAGAACTGCTCTGTAAAGTGTACTGAGGCCGTGTGGAATTACAAGTCAGGGGACCGCGTATGCACTATAAACTATAAACCTGCAATAAAAAAAAAAATCAATCCACTTTCATGCTAAAATGTTGTATTTACACATGTTTGGTAGAGTAGATACTGCCTGAAGAGAATTGATCGTCTGCTTATTTGTGCAGGATTCCTCCAAGGAAAAAGGAAGTTAATTGCAATATTATACAATACACATACTGCATTTTTGATTTGTTGGCAGAACTTACCCACCCTCCTTTATTGTCTAAAAGAGTGTATATGGATGTGAATATATATACAAGACTTTTGTGAAAATGTTCTGCTTTCTATCTTTACTTTTTTCTATTCAATTATACACCAATCAAATACCATATATGATAAAAAAACTCCTCCAAATACAACAACCAGCATTAGTGTGCCCAGGATTTTTTTCCTGCGGGGGTCTTGGTGGAGGGATTTTACATGATTTTAATGAAATTGCTTGAGGCTTAATCCCCAAAAGCAAACCCCTTGAACACGCTAGTGATGAGACACACCAGGCGATTTTATCCAAGATGAAATCCAACTGATCACTATTAAAATTCATGAATCAACACCACAACAAGATACATAGATTTGAGAATTTCTTGTTTTTCTCTTTCAATGTATTGTATGACATTTTTCAGTTTAAAGCTTTAAAGTGCCCTCAAGAATTTTCATATGTTGGGTTTAACCATGCAAAATTGACACTGGTTTGTTTCAAATATAGTACTGAGCCCATCCTGTGACATAACTGTTCACTATATTTTCAAGCATGACAAGTTTTAAAGCAGATTAATTTCACTAATTCAACTTCTGATTTGAAAACTTTCCCAGGCAGTTTCCATTTGGGATAAGAATATCCAAGGGAGTAACAGGTAACCAACAGAGTTCAAAAAATGTGAGACCTGAACAGGTCTTCAGACTTGCAGGGTATGTATCAAAATCGACTTGGTACTCTGTAAGTCTCACATAGGGTATCAACTTTGGCTTTTAAGTTTCTGATAGGGTATCATACTAAGAAAGAATGATTGAATTAATGACTATGGTCCCGAAATTGCCAACAAAAGCGCTTCAAATACCTAGAAACACTTCTTAAAATTGTTCAAATGATGTACAGTTACATTTTACTTGATTTCTTGTAATCATTATTTTGTAACATTCGGATATGGTGTAAATTTGAACGTACAGGTATGGTCCTGTATTAAAGGGTATCTATCTGAACAGACACATACTTGCCAACATTTGAAAACTGGAAAGAGGGACAAACTGGCACATTTTTGTCCAAAAAGAGCAACATTTCCCATTTTCCTATACTTTACTATAGGGCGAGTTTTACAAAAAGAGGAACGGATTGGTTAAAATTACCTTTTTCTTATGCCAAAAACAGGACCGTTCCTATTAAATAGGAACAGTTGGCAAGTATGCAGACATGGTAGATTTATGGTCTTAGATAAGGTATCATTTCACCCATTTTCGCCAATTTTTGGTCTCACATAGGGTCACCTTTGGAACCTATGGAACTCAGGTAATTACCCAGGCACAAATATCAATTACCCCCCCCCCCTTCCCTCTACTTTTCTGTGAGCATCATGGGAGCATTCAGTGCCAAATGGTACAAATTGCACCAATCGTATGATTTCATTAATAGCTGCCTTATAGCAATATTTTTGAAATGTCAAGTTTAAATGCATAACCAATCACAAAAAACATCAATATTTTTCAAAACTTATATTGCTTCTCACGAATAAACTTATCAATTCTGCAAGTAGGTTATGTATACATATAGTAAATCTACAGAAAAATGTGTCATTCAGGGAAACAATCAAATTTAACAAAAAGCAGCTATCAATGAAAACAACAAATTTTTGCCATCTGCGCTCTGAGAGTTACAGACCACATTCAATAGTATCACAATAACATCATACATGAATGGAATGTTGTGAAATTTTATCATGTACATAAAGAATACTTTTTGGTACAAATTTTATTCCAAAGTACAAAATGACTGCACTAAATACTTGTAACTTACTATACAATATATGACACATGTTTGAATATACCACAAAGTTGACGACCAAAATGCACTTTTACACAAAAAACATGAAACAATGGAGTCCACCAGCTAGTTAACAAGGTTTCATTCTGACTCTATTGGCAGTAATTTGACAATATAAATGTCCTATTTGAAGGGTGCATCAGTATGAAAATGTGGCGCGTCGTATCAAAACATGGTACATGTCACAACCTACATGTTCCTCATTAAACCCATAAATCCAATACTTGAAGATGTATATTCCTTTTTACCGGTAACAAGTTGACACTGTACAAGATATCAATTGATATTTGATCACCCTTAACATGAATTCATCTTAAAGTATGGGACAACATGGTGTTATCGATTTCACGAAATGAGAAACATGTATATTTTGTTTTGATACAACTTTCTTGCACTCGCATGTTGATATATTTGTAAACAAATGTGCCATGCAAGACATACACATGTTGTGCTATAAAAATATTAAACATACATATAATAATCAAATGCTGCATTTAAAAACAAATTTAAAGCATTCCCTTTGAAAAAACAATTTGAAAAATATTACAAAGAGTAGGATTTCAGGATACCAATTGGGTAAAACACGCCTCGCGTAAGAGAATGTGAAGTTGGTCTAATGAGGTCAAATAAAACATCAAATTTTTACGCAAAACATCCGGAAGTGATCGATTAAGCATGTTTTACAAGTACAATACAAATGGGTACATTTGTTAATGCTCATATCTCTGCTAAAATTTCTTGGACAGAATCAGTCACGTGACCACAAATTCAGTTCAGTTCAGTTCAGTTTTTTATTTTTCCAGTAAGTCAACAAGAAAAATAATAATGCGGTTACATTGGAGGGAAAACCTTGAAGAGCTTTGCTCGTAAGTTAAGGTCACCCGATTTGCAGGGTACCGATTGTGTTCTTAAACAATTGGCCCTGTACTCTGGACGCCGACTTTACACTGTACGTCTTGGGTCGGCTTGGGAACAGGATGCAGCTAAGGCCAAAAAGATACTGTTTGTTTATTCATATCTGACTTCTTTTTCAAAGGGTGGGTTTAGAAAACATAGTAGGAAATATAGGTGCTCTCTACAACGGGGTGTCAAATCTAGGTTAATGTGCATTTCTGAAGTACAGATTGTGTTCAGAAACAGACTGTGTTTCCATATGGCCATCATAAGAATAAAGACTGCGTAGCTTGTATCCTTCTACCTCAGGCTACAAACTTTGGGCGTGTTCACACATGATAGTCATGACCGGCTCTAGAGCGAGACAACTTAGCAGTTACGTTCACACTAGGACACTATGTGCGCGTTAAAACTAGTGGCGCATCATTTTGGTCACAAACGAGACACTTTCTATAATTGCGTTTCCACTGGGACTAATTTGCTCATGAGCGGCTTACGAGCGAGAATATAGTCATGACCAAATTCTTCTGTGTGAACACAACCTTATTGAATACCTGTCGCATAAAGCTGAATCTATACCTGATGCAAATATACAGGTGCATAACAAAATGCTATCATGAAAACACACACACATAACTGAATTTCCATTCATTATTGGTGGCTGCTGCAAGCATTTATGCTTTTAGTGTGATGTGGAAATGACTCCACTCAAAATGCAAGCATTTCTTGAGTATATATTCACCTGTTTTCATAATACAGAAGCTGGTTTGTGCTAAAGACATTATGTACATTGTGAATGAGTTTGATCTTTGGCAATAGCCTTTGGTTTACTGTATGAGGTAGTCATTTTATTCCTTTCTGGACTACATAGTAAATGAACAGCATTCAAGACAAAAACCAATAAGACGCTGGAGCAAAATTAGGCCATAACATTTTGCAGCCGGTCGCAACCTCAAGATTATCGTAAAATATTCATTGCAGGTCTTCAAATAAACTAGAAGTGCATAATCAAGCCTATAGTGGCCATCTTGAAAAATAAACCTGTGGCCAGGTTGCCACACAAAGTTGCGGTCTAATTTTGCTCCGGCACCTAAAACAGGTCAAATAGACCATTCTTATAATTGACACACTCCCGCCGTTGATGGTGTAAATCTGCAGAATCGGACGGGGAATTGGAACTCAGAACGAGGCCAAGTATGATAATTCCCTACTTGCCCTCCTTCTAAGTTCCGATTCTCCGTCCGATTCTGTGGATTTACCCCATCAACTGCGGGAGTACTATAAGAATGGTCTATTGGTTGAAACACCAATACAGGCCTATTATAGTCATCTGAAAAAACCCTTTTCATTCTGGGCGGGACCAAATCACATCGTGTGTGAACAACAAACCAATCAAATCGATCATCACTCTGCACAGCAACAGAACAGACAAATCACGCGAGCTCACGAGTCGTGTTGGTTGCATTTGAACTTTAATCTCAGCGCAAAAACGCGTAAAAATGAAAAGGTTTTCTTCACGCGACTATAGTGTGCAAGCACTCAAGTCTTGGTGTTTGAGTACGATGAACAGTAGATATGATGAAGCATAAATTGTGGTAACATCAACTCGTCATGTGAGTGCAAGAAAGTTGTATCTGCAATAGCTGCCATTTGTCATTGATTTGGATTGCACACTCTATAATCTCCAGTCTTGGGTCAGTGGCTCTTGAAATGGTTCTTCAGGTGACACTTTCAGGCCACTGACATATGACAGGGAAATTTTTCGGGATTTGTCACATTCTAGTGACTAGGTGTTAAATAAATAATTTAAGGCAGCCATTGCAGATACAACTTACTTGCACTCACATGACGAACTAGATTTCCAAAGTCAAGGATTGTAAGCTTTACCATATGATACAAGCTTCTCAAATTTGAAATTAATGGTATTAAGTATATTTTCTGAAAAAAAACCCACCCAAAATATGTAGATAATGTAAAAAGCAAAATTGATTTTATTTTTCAAACTGAATGCTTTAACTTAAACTGCTCTATCTTTTAAACAAATCTTAAACCCATGTCTTTGCTGATATCAAAGTGTCTGTCACCTGTTTAGCAAAGTTGTGACAAGCTATTACATCTTTGTTGCTGCAGGAGGACATTTTAAAACAAATCAATGATAATCTTGTTGGTTTTGTCACAAATTAAATTGTTAGACATTACATTACATTACATTACAGGCATTTATGGCGCCATTCACCAAGATACCATGGGCTTACAAAATATACACAAAATGTCAATCAACAAGAGAAAACAAATGAGTCTTTAGTTTAGACTTGAACTGTGATGTAGTCGTGGCAGATTTTATGTCCACAGGTAAGAAATTCCATGCCATAGAAGCTGCAATGTGGAATCTGTTGTCACCACTGCTTCTATTACTGAGTAGCGAGACATTCAGCTTGCTATCGTGCAATGCAGTTACAGCATTACTGCAGTGCAAAAAACAACCTTCTAAAACCTCCTGATATAAGCCTACCTTAAATTCCTGGAAGGGGAGGAGGTAGGGAATACTTAATACAAAATAGGGTCCCTATATACTGATGGGGACATGCTGCAAATTCGAGTAGCAAAATCAGGCTCTCTGGTATTTGAGTCGACCCTTATTCTTCGCAAAACGGGGTATTTTGATGGGTTTTCTTTTCACAATTGTCCAAACTTTGCGCCAAATTAGAGTATTTCTTCACAACATAAGAAAATTTGTGCCAAAATAGCGCAGATTTGGCAAAAACATGCAATTTTTGAATAATATTACTCAAAATTGGGGAGGTTTGTTTTGTGGATGGGTACTTTTTTCTTGACAATTGGTATTTGGGTGGGTGGCTTTTCAAATTATATAGAGGCACATCCCTATCCAAATTTGAGGCCCAAGGCCTTGAATAAAGATTGAAAATGGTTAATCAAAGTAGTACGTCAGAAAAGATAATTCACAGTAAATTGTTTCATCTACACATAGGGACATTAACAATGTATGTCAACACTTTTTACTGAATACAGACAACATAACTTGATCCACTAATTCATATACTTTATAAACACTGTAAAAAATGGTACTGATATAAAACAAAGATGAGTTGATGTCAAGAGGGAAAGACTGTTGATGTCGAGTACAATGATGATATTTTGAGTAGAATTACATTTACTTGGCCAGTTTATATCTCCACAGTACAAACATGCCTACGCTGGTTGCTACGGTGACATGACTTAGGAAACGGAGCAGACCACTCACTGACGGAGAGTGTTTCAGCCAGAAACTGTAATGGAATGGTCTGGCGGGAACCTCCTGCAACAGAATCATACAAAAAGTTAGTGAAGATGACATTATATGCACATACTACACATATAACATAGAAAGTCAGAATTCTCGTACGCCAAGTGATACTTTGCAAGCTGCGTTCAGAACCACAACACTTGTTGCAATTTAAGTTTCTTTGCAAATATTCAAATTATATTTGTGTCATGTATTTATTAGATTTATACAACAATTAACGATTGATTTCACTTTGACAAATGCAATAATAGAACAAAGAATTAACACCTTAAGCGCCAAATGGTGCAAATTGCACAAATCGTATGATTTCATTAATTGCTGCCTTATAGCAAAATTTTTGAAATGTCAAGTTCAAATGCGTAACCAATCATAAAATCATCAATATTTTTCAAAACTTTTATTACTTCTCACAAATAAACTTATCAATTCTGCAAATTAGATCATGTTACAAATAGCAAATCCTAAGAAAAATGTGTAATTCAGGAAAAGTATCAAATTTAACAAAAAGCAGCTATCAATGAAAACACCAAATTTTTGCCATCGGCGCTCTAAGAGTTAAGGAAATAGTAGATGCGAAGTGAATCCAATGCATCCAATAAAGAGGGATCAGGACATTTCGGTATTTCTCATAAGAAACCTAGCTGCGTTTGTTTTACTTTACCTCACAAATATTCACTTTTAAAAGCAATATGAAGCAATAGAAAAGTCTATACCTGCTATCCAACAGTTTCATCCAGAATAAGGCTTTTGGATTGCATTAACTTTGCCCCTATATCATACCATGTGTGGTACAAAGGATGAGGTTATTTTTTCAGTTTACCTCATGACCTGTCATCAGTTTTTGGTGGAAGTAGACAAAGTGCAGGCTTATACGGGTCGGCGGCTCTGTTTGCAATATCTCACTTATAGGGACAGGGGCGGATCCAGGAATTTTTAAAAGAGGGGGCGCAATTTTGACAGCGCCTCTGCGCCCACTCAAAATCAGATGTTGCTCTGACAAAATAAGGTGTTTAAGGGTGCAGAACTGTTCGAATATATCTAAAAATCATGCATTTGCTGCCGTTCTTGACACAATTATTAATTTTCAAAGAATAAAATCATTAAAAAGCAGCAATTTCTTGACGTGTTACCAAAATAACAAGCTTACCCGGAACAACATTTCAGTTTGATCTCACAGGAATGAGGACAGATAACAATCTTATCTTGGAAAGAAGTTCATTTTTTTTCAATTTTTTTATTTATAACATTCGGCTGAAAGCCAGGCTAATCCCAATAGTGCATATGCATTAAATTCAAGAGATGCCTGTGTGCTGTGATAGAAAGAATAATGGAAAGAATTTTCGATTTTAGATGCAGGAGGAAACCGAAGTGCTCGGAGAAAACCTGCGAGGACGAGTATGGATCGACAACCTAATTCACGTACAACCTAGGTCTGACCGGGAATCGAACCCGGGCTGCAGCGGTGAAAGGCGAGGTCAGAAACGCTGCGCCAACCCTTCCTCCCTAATTGCCATATGTCACAAAAAGATGTGTGGGTCGATCTACAGCATGCTTACCTGAGATGGTGGTTCAGTTTGCCATATCTCACTTTCAGGAATCATACCTAGATCACACAAAATCTGTGAAACAAAAACACACAGATCGAAAGACCAATTAGAGAAACAAGATTTTTTAGAAGTTAATCTTGAGAAAATATGTGATATCTGAAGGCCCCGAAGACCTCTCCAGCCCACTGTCAGTACAAGAAGTCCAACTTGCAAACATTTTGTTTCTCAAAACTAGCAAGCCAGTTGGCTGGTGTACAATCAATCTTCGAAATAAGCTCCCTGTTTCGCGGGTTTTTTACTCATTAACGCATGTTGTCAAGTAGTACTCTGCGCCATACGAGACACATTGCAATTCACGCAGTACGTTGCATGTGATAGGGTGTTCCCGTGATCGCCACGCCAAGTTCTTGTCACTGGGGAAAATTGACCAGTCAAAACGATCGTCATGCGTCAGCTGTGGCAAGGGATTTAAATTCTGAATTACGCGTACGCACGGACTGCGTAGAAGCACAACATTGTTTGAATATTCTGGACGCAATTTTCAGGGAGCTTATCTATAAGATAGACTTTAATTGGCTTGAGATCACTACGGTGTTTTGGATATCAAAACAAAAACTTTACAAATTTCACAATATAGCAAATTTTAGTTGGGCTTTTCAAAAGTTTTTTTGCCAATCCCCCTCATTTTCCATTTTGGTCACAAACTGACATTACCATTATGTTCAGTATGTCATTCATCTTTATGAAAATTTTGTTTTCTTTCATAAAATTTAGATATAAGTAGTTTGAGAGCTAAAAAACAAATTTGTTAAAGTAATAGTTGTACCAAAGCCTTGACTTATATACATTGACTATATTTTGCTTAAAAAATCTTTTCAATCAAGGTGGAGACAAACGTTGTATTTAACGCAGGCATGTAATCAGCCAATTCATTACAATCCAGGGAAGGTGTGTGTGGGGGGGGGGGGAGGGTCTTAAAGAATTAAAATCATGGCTTGACCCCAAAACACACTGGGTCAAACAATGAGTACATGGTAAAAGTGTTCACAGGCATTAAAGCAATACTATAAAGTGTTAAAAATGAAGCGCCCCCTGTCACTCATGACTTTTGATTTTTTGGGCTTATTGGGTTTGTTTTTGGTAGATATGAATACCCTCCAAACGATTTGGCTCAAGGATGCTTACTTTTTCTGTTATGGGATGCTTACTTTTTCTGTTATGGCCATTTGTTGAATTAAAATCGGGATCCCGAATTTAATTACACATGTATTAGTATAGGAAAGCATGCATGTGTTTTTTATCCATTTTTTGATGGCAACACAATTTTTTCACAAACTACAGTTGAAAATGCTTTTAGATAGTAACATTTTTCCATTTTATGCTGTTTTTACTATAAACAATTTTTGATCAAAATCTTATAGTATTGCTTTAATTAGGCCTATATCAAGTTTGCATGACACTTGCAGATCAGTGTACAAATCTCATCCTCTGTGACACTATCAAATAAAAAATAAACAAATAGATACTGGTAATAAATATTTTAGAATTATTCAGGTGAGTTAACCAATGTTAATCAAGGTTTATCAAGACCTGTGCAAATGGATTCCTGCACCTGATGCTGCACCCTGAGTGGGCGCCAATACCCACAATACACGAATTCACAATTAGGCCAAAAAAAAATTGTTTGGTTGTCCTCCACAACTTTTTTTGAGCAAGTGCGGGCGGGCGAATTGTTTTTTTTTAAAGATTTTTTTTCAAATGTAAGTCAAAAATACACCAAATTATGGCCTCTATAAAGATCTATAAAGTCTACTGTACCGAAAAATCTCTTTATACATGTTTCAAAAAAGTATTAAAATGGAAACAAAATGAAAACAACAACTTAAAAAATATTTTCAAAAAATCTAAATTCTCAAAGGAAAAAAAAAACTTTTTTCGGAAATCTGAAAATTAGGCGCGGTATACTTTTGTACAGTAAAAACTTTTTTCCAGTTTCGAAAAATAGGGGCTGGCGGTCGAGGACAACCAAACAACTTTTTTTTTTGGCCTTATTGTGTTTGGCCCTCTATTGAGAGAACCACAATTATCACTTCCCAGGACATTTGAATTAGAGAAATAATGCATGATTGACAGCATGCAGTGTGCTTTATAAAATGTATCCAATCCACTGGTTGAAAAAGTACCCCCAATCTTAGGACACCGCAATTTGTCATCGGGACACCGCAGTAATGATTCTGTCGAATTGATCTACAGGCGCCACACTACGAAATAGCTTCCCATTGACTCACTGTACAAAATGGCTTCCTAAAAACACATGAAAATTCAATAATAAAGCAACTGGTTGCTTCAACACTGCCTTTTCTCAATTGATTATGATCTCTTCTAACATAAAATGATGATAAAAGTACACCATCAAGGCAACATTTTCAAGATACTGGACGTTGCGCTGAAGTAATAACGCCCACTGTCACTGAGAGCCGAATTTTGTATTACCAGAATCAGATGCAAATTAAGGAAAACACTCTATATTTTACCAAAGTAATCTGGAGATCACAAATGGCATCAGATCATCTATTTAAATAAACCTAACCTTATAATTAGAACAAAATATTGACCAAACATATTGCCCTTCCATACGTTTTGAGGTCCTCATTTAGGAGAGGGCAGTCAATTTTGCCGATTTTAGAAATGCCGAATTGCAAGCACTAGTTATTTAGTGTAGTGCACCCTACATGAGCTCCATCCCAATACCCGCAATATGAGTCAACAACACCATTACACTTAGTGCTATATGCACTCTATAGA
Source organism: Ophiothrix spiculata (assembly GCA_000969725.1). NCBI lineage: Eukaryota > Metazoa > Echinodermata > Ophiuroidea > Amphilepidida > Ophiotrichidae > Ophiothrix > Ophiothrix spiculata. The sequence goes on from JXSR01S002018.1 coordinate 13,132, forward strand.
CCACTTTCGTATGTCCTATAATGCATCTTGAAAGTACCGCAAATACGGGACCTTGTGACGTAGGCTGATCAGTCTACCATATTAGAAGTTCTGTGCACTGCGCACAACTCAACTGCGCAATTTACGTCACAAGGCCCCGTATTTGCGGTACTTTCAAGATGCATTATGGGACATACGAAAGTGGTCTATTACATTCCAATTAAGTTTAATTAAACAGATAATCCTTTGTTGGCCACAATGGAATGGTTGAAATCTGCATCGATTATATAGCAAGTAACCCCAACTCATAAAGAAAGGTCATCTCACCTCTCTTGCTGCTCTTTCACCAGCCTGAACAGCGCCCTCCATGTATCCAGCCCACTTATGCGATGTCTCGGTACCAGCGAAGTGAATGCGCCCGAATGGTTTCCGTAATTCTCTGTTATCAAGTAGATATAAGTTGAATGGTAAAATAACAATGATAATACGTGTAGGCCCCTATTTTACTGGTTTTACTGTTATAATTTTTATCATTGGAAATCTTACTCAATGAGCGATTGAAATTCAAAATATTTTGGTTAAGAATTAAGCTGCAACCAATGCAGAGAAACCATATCCACGGTCATGTTCAAAAACAAATTGCATGTAATGCTTACTTTCCACATCTGATGAGCATTGATGTGTCATGCCCCCCCTCAACCCCATAACTTACTTTCCTTATTTGGGTAGCATTGATGTATCAGGCCCCTCCCCTCCCCTACCCCATGCCTTACTTTCCATATTTGGTACGCATTGATGTGCAATGCCCCTCCCCTCAACAAACCCATGTCTTACTTTCCATATTTGGTGAGCATTGATTTGCAATGCCCCTCCCCTCAACAAACTCCATATTTGGTGAGCATTGATTTGCAATGCCCCTCCCCTCAACAAACCCATGTCTTACTTTCCATATTTGGTGAGCATTGATGTGCAATGCCCCTCCCCTCAACAAACCCATGTCTTACTTTCCATATTTGGTGAGCATTGATGAGTCATGCCCCTCCCTTCTCAATTCTATGTCTCACTTTCCATATTTGATGAGCATTGATGTGTAATGCCCCTCACCTCAACAAATCCATGTCTTACTTTCCATATCTGATGAGCATTTATGTGTCATGCCCTCCCCTCCCAACCTGATGACTCGCTTTCTCCCAACCTGATGACTCGCTTTCCATATTTGGTGAGCATTGATGTGTCATGCCCCTCCCTTTCTAAAATCCCATAACTTACTTTCCATATTTGGTGAGCACTGATGTGTCATGCCCCTCCCCATAACTTACTTTCCATATTTGGTAAGCATTGATGTGTCATGCCCCTCCCAACCATATAACTTACTTTCCATATTTGGTGAGCATTGATGTGTCATGCCCCTCCCCCTCCCCATAACTTACTTTACATATTTGGTGAGCATTGATGTGTCATGCCCCTCCGAACCCATAACTTACTTTCAATATTTGGTGAGCATTGATGTGTCATGACCCTCTCAACCCCATAACTTACTTTCCATATTTGGTGAGCATTGATGTGTCATGCCCCTCCCCCTCCCCATAATTATAACTTACTTTCCATATTTGGTGAGCATTGATGTGTCATGCCTCTCCCAACCCCATAACTTACTTTCCATATTTGGTGAACATTGATGTGTCATGCCTCTCCCAACCCCATAACTTACTTTCCATATTTGGTGAGCATTGATGTGTCATGCCCCTCCCCCTCCCCATAACTTACTTTCCATATTTGGTGAGCATTGATGTGTCATGCCCCTCCGAACCCATAACTTACTTTCCATATTTGGTGAGCATTGATGTGTCATGCCCCTCTCAACCCCATAACTTACTTTCCATATTTGGTGAGCATTGATGTGTCATGCCCCTCCCCCTCCCCATAACTTACTTTCCATATTTTCGGTGAGCATTGATGTGTCATGCCCCTCCCAACCCATAACTTACTTTCCATATTTTGTGAGCATTGATGTGTCACGCTCCTCCCAATCCCATGTCTTAATTTCCATATTTGGTGAGCATTGATGTGTCATGCCCCTCCCCCTCCCAACCCCAAGACTTACTTTCCATATTCCATATTTGGTGAACATTGATGTGTTATGCCCCCTCCCATGACTTACTACTTCTTACTTTCCATATTTGGTGAGCATTGATGTGTCATGCCCCTCCCCTCCTACCTCATGGCTCACTTTCCATATTTGGTGAGAATTGATCTGTCATGCCCCTCCCCTCACCAAAGCAACATCTTACTTTCTATATTTGTGAGCATTAATGCACGACTTCTGCATCACGCACCGTGTTTAACAACGTTTTGCAATCACCAAATTATGCGTCACGCATATTATGTGTCTGACACGTGAAACAACTGCTTCCAGGACACGGGCCAATCAAGTGCCGAAATTGATTAGCCATTACCGGCGTCTTATTTTGGATAAGACGTCAGAGACCAGCATATCCCCAACCCCTGACTTACTTTCCAAATTTGGTGAGCATTCCTGGAGGGAAAGTTGATGTGTAGCAACCCCCTGAGTACTGCTCCTCCATCCAGTTCTTCTCTACATAGTTAATGGGCTGAAAACAACATCATAGTGTGAAAATAGTTAACCTAGCAAGCCGGATTTCACCATTGGTGTTTTAGATATGCACTGTGAAAGTTACTATATTAAACAAATATTGACTGCTTACGAGGGAAATACTGAAAACTATTGCCTGAAGTATTGAGACTCTAAACTATTTTAGTATAATTGTTTCAAAATAACTTGACTAGAAACAGTTTTATATTATATACGGATTGGCATAATTTGAGCCAGTCAATAGTCTTTTACTATTGCTCTCGCAAAGGGTATATAAAACAGATATTTACTGCTCTTTCATTCTTGCAATAGTATACAAATACTGGCTGCTCATGAGGGCAATAGTAATGAATATTGCCACGAAGTGATCCTGAGACTGTAAATAATATTTTATCTGAAGATTTACTGCATATCATAGAAGAGGTGACGTATATACTAATGTTTATAAACATGGGTAATAAGGAGATGATCAACAAATAAGAATAAAGGAGCAACAAATGATCACTGTACGTTTCAACAGCTTTAAGGGCTAGTTTAGTTTAGTTTAGTTTTTATTAGGACTTACAACCATAAACAGTACAAAAATAAGCATCAAATAAATACACTACAAATCAATACAATAATACATAAGCTGCAGAAGTTAAAACAGAGTCACATGACACAACAACCAAAGTTGTAAGGCCATGATAGCCCATAAAAGCCCAGCAAATGCATATGCAGGCTTATTTCCAATGGGGTCCCCAAAACAAAAATGGCTGTGGGCGCATGGAGAACTGAAAAAGACAT
>JXSR01S002018.1:61255-73496 GCA_000969725.1 Ophiothrix spiculata
TTACCGAATACGTTATGATAATAATTAACTTGATTTTTACATGTACTTTTAATTGCTAATTTTTTGTAGTATTAGACTGGTTGACTGGTTGAACGAGACCCGTGGCGTCTATTATATTCGGCGCTCTACTATATGATCTGCACTTGATCATATATTTTCTCCTCCTAAGGTATACATTGTAACATTAATTATGAAAGATATTGATCAATTAAAGGAGCATGGTCCGATTGCTTCAACTTTTTTCCCAACTTTTTGAGATTTTGGTAAGAAAATATTTATCTCATAATCCATGTGAAATTTCACGGCTGAGTTAGTTCTGCTTTGGAGATTTTTATGAAAATGTGTCTAATAATGGAAACCATAACTAATTTTACACAGTAACGTATAGACAGAATTGAAGTACAAAATTACCAGTAAAACTAAAATGGTTTGACTGATTCACCTGAAATTTGACAATTTAGTGGTTATCTTTCATATGACATTGAAAAATAAATTATGCCAAATCAGACCAAGCACCTTAAATTAATGCTCCTTAAAACATATGACACCAAATATATGATCAGTCAAAAATGTGTAAATCGACCCTGAACGTATGTACTTTGCATTTATAATATATGTCACAAAAAATGCAAGGTTCAATCTGTAAAACATTCCATTCATTTCATTGGCGTAGCCAGGGGGTCTACAAAAATATGGGATAAAGAAAAAAGAAATAAAAACAATGAGAAAAAAAAAAAAGGGTGAAGTAGTCCTAATTACTGCTAATAATACATTTGGCGACCCGTCCGATATAGCAGGTGCCCCTAGCGACCCCCTGGATTTATTGCGCACATACATTTCATAGATTGCAGATAAAATTCCACATTTGCATTGGATCTGCAGCTGATAATAAAGGAAATTCTTCAACTCTGAAGGGCAACATTTTTTGCTTTTTTTTGCAATCAACAATATTAAATAATGACAGCAAATAAAAGAAAAAGTACAAACACGTCATAGAGTGGGGGAGGAAGAAAAACATTGCGCGCAGCGTGCACCGGTCCTGGGGCACAAACACGCGACCTCCCGAGTTTCAGAGGTAAGAGTATGGGCTTATTCGTGCCATGGGGGAACTCAGGCAGGCTAAGCATTCCATGTTTAGATATAGGCTGGGATAATTGCGTAATGATTGATCATGACATATTTTGAATTAGGCTCTGTATGCTTTTGTATGATTTTTTCCTGTTAGGGCCAAGGGATTCTAGATCCCTGCTGTTCTAATTGGCAATACAACCTCTTTTCCCATCAGTGTTCCTTAATATTTCATCCAGATATGTCTGCGCAAATTGGCAGTAGCAACGCCAGCAACTCAATTCTGGGGGCAAACGGGGGTAAGACAAATTTCGGGGGGGGGGGGGGGGGCAAAAATTTTGAAAATTTTGTAAACGTGCATGTAGCATGCAAAATGTCAAAATGGTAATTGAGAGCAGATTGCGACAAAAAGCATCTGTTTTTTTGGTGGGGGCAAATCCCTCCTATGCCTTCCACACCATGCCCACTTTGGTCTCAGGAAATAATAAATGTGACCTGCCATATCGAAAGGTACCTTAAGATCGGCATAGTAAATTACATGATACGGGCCATTAAAATTTAGCAAAGTCAAAAATCACGTCCAAGGGCAAATTTCTTATTTTATCAGAAATGATGCCTTTGAAGTGTATTCTATCCAATTGATCAAGTTCCAACTTACAAAAAATGAGTCAAAAACCAAGCTAAAAATCATCTCTCCATTCAAATTTATTAAGTACAAAAACTTTAAAATTGATTTTCTCAGAACTATAGTTTTCCAAATCACCAGAATGCCTTTTACCAATTGGGATGTAACTTCGCAACCGAACATCCAATAACCAAAAGTAAGGTGTCATTTTAAAGCTGAAAATCACAGCTTTCAGATGAGACCAAAAATCAATTGTGATTTTCGATATGGCAGGTCACATATAGTCTCAACATCACTTCAGGGCAATAGTCTTTATTATATACCTCATATAGATTCCTGTCCTCTGATTGGTTAAAAGTGAGGGCATGGATTTAACTAGGCCCTATAAATTTACTATGCCCGGGGCATAGCATTCACTATGCCCGCTCAATTTATTTTGCGTTGTGTAACTCGAGCTTTACACGCGTGACTGTAAGCATTCATGGTCAGACACGCGCTGCAGTGCGTGAGCTAGTTATCTTGGGTGAACTGAATACGACGCGGTCAGCACTGAAAGGAGAAACAAATATCGTAAATTATTATCGAGCACTTTGAGTGCTAAAATGTAGAGTTTAACCAACCAATGGACAAAAATCTATATATTCGGTATATAAAACGAATTTCGCTTCGGGCATATTCATGGTTTTGAGATCACCGAGGGGAAATAATTTTAACCATAACCCGAACAAAAAGCAGTCAATATTTGTATACTATTGCCCTCAAGAGCATTCAGTATACTGTTTAAACTACTTGTATAAATTTCATATACACATGTACTTTATTATATTATAACAAAGTTTGGTAAGGGATAAGGTATAATATAACACACACTTTAATTCATTAATTACCTAACTAATTACCTATTCATGAATTTAAGATTGGTTCCCAGTATAACCTTGCACTGTACTACAGCACTCATTTGCTTGTATCAATTTAATTTAGCATTCCTCTTATTTGATCATGATACAATTAACTAATTGGACATTAATTGAAAATAACCATTGTATACACTATTGCCAGATATATATGCAGATATCAAAATGGAAGTCGGCATATGTAGCTTAGACTTATGGACACAATAGTTCGTACAAACACTGCAGTGTTTTGTACAAACTTTAAAAATCATAAATTATTTTTTGATGAAATTGCATTCCGTAAACCATAAGAAATTTGTAAGTAATGGTTTTGAAAATGCCAGCACGCTCTAAGCAAATTCGTAACCATTTGTAAGAACACCATACAACCAATTGTGACTACAGTCTTAGCAGCAATCTCAGAGAAGAAAAACATACTGGACATTAGTTAAAGGTATGTTGGACACAATTTCACAATATTATCTGCAGATGCTTTATATTCAATATTAGGTGTGGGCTATACGCAAGTCAAAATTGCTTTTTTCAGAATTTCTATCTGTCAACAGTTTTTATTCTATCTCAACATGAAATGGCGAAAAAAATTTAATCGGGTCGAAGAAAAAAGTGTGCCGCGCCCTCTTGTGACCGTATGTTATTTTATTGAAATTCTTGTTTACTTTACAAAAATTGTTATTTAATATACAATTATTGATCTTTTTGATTTGTTAATGGGTCAATAGTTAACAAGTGGAGTCCAAGGAACACAAATATGAAGTTTCTGTAAACCGCAGTCATTTCGTATTCCTGAAAATTGACGTTTTTGGTCAAAATTCCAAGCGAGGGCGCCTTTTGCAATTATGCGCAATTTGTACAACTTTGAATAAATCAAAGTATGCAGATGTTAAGATACTCTGATGTTTAATTTACCCAAGAAATTTGGGCCTTGTACTATAATTAGTTTAATCGTAGTACTCATTTTAACGTTATTTTAATGTTCCTATACATTTGTATAGGGAAAAGTTCGTTGACCCCTATGCTTTTACACAGGGTTATTATTGACGCATTTAAACGAGTCTAACTAACAAACTTAAGTAGATAGAAGGCTCAAAATTTGTGAGCAGATCAAACTTGATACCGCCTTGACAACTGTCACCCTAAAATTAGCAAAAGCAATTTCTTTTGCGCATAATCATTAAAAGTGCCCTCACACACAATTTTGAAGGAAAATGTCAATTTTTACGACGACGAAATGTCTAATTGTCATAAAAACTCTTAACATGGATTTCATAACTTATTTACACATATTAAGACATTGAAATTGCTTCAAAATGTAAAAGATTTTTAGATTTAAAGCATTTTCTTCTCTAATACACAGAAATTTACTATGGCGACAACTGACACTAGAGGGCGCAGCACACTTTTTTCTTTGACCTATAACCAAAAATTTTGTCATTTCAAGTTAATTGAGATAGGTCAAGTGCAATCCAAAAAAACTGTTGACAAGGCAAACTGAAAAATCACCCATTTATAGCCCACTCCTATCAATATGTCCCATAATATAACAGTCAACTACCAAATATTGTGAAAATTTTGATCATTACCTTCAGGTAATAAAAAACTCATTCCATTTTGTGTGTTGATCTTGGGTATGAGGCTATTCTTCATCGATGCTATATGTCAGGAAACAGGTCAATTTTTTTGCAAAACATTACTTTTACATCATAGACTGCACATAAATCAAAAGAAATTTCAATTTTGCATTGGATCTGCTAATAAAGCCAATTATAAGATTTCATCTAAACAAGGCAGTACTTATCGCTGTCACCAACAATAATTAATAATGAAAGAAAATCTATTTTTTTTATATTGACAACAAAATTTTGTATGCTTCCATTATTACCATTAAAATAATGCAAAAATCTCAAAATGTTTTGGGAAAAAAATGGGGATGATATGATGTTGAACTTATCCAATGTCCTTTTAAACTAACCACTCTGGGGATAACCCAAGAATTGTCATGATAGTGATGTGCCATTTAGGTATTCAAACGCACTAAGTACTACGAATTGTTCATCATAAATCAACAACAATGCATCCAGAGGGTCTTTCGAGTGTTCTATCTCAGCCATTTTCGCATGAACCTTCACAAGTGAGGTGTTTCATGAAAGAGAAAAGATGCAACAATATTGAAAATATATATTTCAGAAAATATAAACTTCAGAATCATCACACTTTGACACACTGCCGATCTAAAAACATGGTGCGTTTCCTTTTGTGCAAGGTGTTTATGAGTGCATGGCGCCCTGCTGCTCGATGGGGGACTGCTCGATCAATAAAGTGGTATTCATGCTCATCATAAAAAATGGTGTCAAGGGGTCTGATTTTGACCAACCTGTGGCATAGTCTTTGGAAAAAGGGGTTGTTTTCAGCACAATTTATGCCATTTAGGGTTGTAAATCAAGCCACACCCAGCCTGTAAGGGTCACTGTTTACTCGATATTGGTCATCTGATACATGATTTGCAAAGAAAGATAAAACAAAACAAGAGAAAACATGTTACTCCATGTAAATGAGCATAAAATTATATTTGTATACTCTTTGATACCTACTTGCTGGAAAAAGATCATTACAAACTTAAAGGGGCATTGGACACATTAGGCATCATCCCCAAACATTTCTGCAAGGATATTGAGATTTTTGCATCATATAAAGTATCAGCGGTAATAATGACAGCATGCGAAGTTTCATTGGCAAATTCAAACCTATATCAAAGTATTTAGATATTCTTTTTGATAATCGTCGTCGACAACGATAAATACTCCCCTCTATAGTTGAATTTTAAAAATTGGCCTTTTCAGGTGATCTTATAGAAACTCTTTTGATTCATCTGAAATCTGTGATGTGAAAGGAATGATTTACAAACAAATCATTGGCTCTTTCTTGATATATAGTATCAGTTAATACGTTTAGAGAATAGCGTCATACCCAAGATCAACAAACAAAATTAAAAATTCACATTTTTGACTTTTCTGAAAGTTTTGATAAATATTTTCTGTATATCTGGTAATTGACTGCTGTTTTTTAACATTTGAAGTGTAAATCATCCACCGTAGATTTTGAAATGTTGTCCAATAAACAGCCTCTTTAAGACATTATGACCTTTGGGGTACTATTTACATCATCTTACACCATTTAGGGGTGAAATTTACTATCAACAATTACACCATTTAAGGTCAAATTTTGAGGTGCTCTGACGAGCATGAGTACCACTTTTTTGTTCAAGCGGTCCCCCAGGGCCTCAAGCAAATTCAACTAAATGGTCACAATTTGTAACATAAACTTGCTTTTGCACTCTGAAATAAATAGTCTTTAAAACACACAAAATAATCAATGATGTTAACTCCCCCATATCTGATTGTCCCCTACCCCCTGACTAAATTGACGTCATCTTACATCAGATCATGGTTTACCAGGACAACTTCAGATAACGCTAATTTAAAACGCTATTTGCATACCTTGGATACACACGGCCTATGATGACTATTTATCATTTTTGACAATTAAGACACTCAAAATACAGCAGAATTGTAAATTCATCATTTTGGGCTGTCATTTTGATATTCTCATCAACATTTGCCAAATTGCAACTGCTTTGCTTTAAACACAGATTTTCAGCCCACCATGCATATTTGCAACAATGACCAACTTACGTCCCTTGCAACTCACTTGTGAATAGCATGTTCAAATTTGACCAGATGTGTTTTTATTTTCACACAAACTGTGTGGTAAATATCATGTAACAAATCTATATAGGATTAGGAGATACTTGCTAAAACAGTCACTCTGATGCGAAGGGGAAAAAATAAAATAAAATAAATAAATACGAGGGGGTATTAAAAAGTTTTAAACTTTACCCAGAAGAAATGACACCAGGAACGAAATTTCATTATGAGATACTTTGGGCATCTTTACATAGTCAAATTGCAAAATAACACATTTCTCCCACTTTCAACTAATTGTCTACAGACCGTTATTGTAGGGATCCTCTTTATTGAAAAAAATCTGATATTATATTCCAATGAAAATCAACAATTCCAGGTCGGCCATGTTTTTTACACCATTGTGACGTCATTTATGGACCGATTTCCATAATTTTGGTATCAATGGATAGAGGAAACCCTACCCATTATTATGGTATCAAACAATTAAACTTTGGTGGTGCCAATAAGATTTACTGGGCCATATAACCCTTCGAATGCAAGGAATTAATTACGCCGCATGTCTCAATTTCCTCAACGCAGCTTATGTTTTAAGCGGGTAGGTAGATGACATCAATCACCCCCTGTAAAGAAAGTAAAACTACCTATGAGACAATTTTTGCACCATGATGTACATAAAGACGAGTAACTTATTCTGACAAAATTTCATTGATATAGCTCAATCCCTTCTGGGTAAGTTTAAAACTTTTTGATACCCCCTTGTATATTTATGAAATAAGTAAATAAATAAAATAAACAAAAATAGGAGTACAAATGTAATTGTACACCGTTTGAACAACTTTTAGCAGTGTTACTAGGTTTTTGAAGCATTTTTTGTTTGTAATTTATACTATTCTTTCTGAGCTAGCTACCCTATTGGAAAGTAAAAAGCCAAATTTAACACTTAAAAGGTCAAGTGGGTGGGCAAAATGATCTTTCATAACCCTTCCATGTAATTGTCTAAGTTTGCTGTACACTTCATTGGGTGACAAAAAATTTTGGAATTGCCCATCCCTTTCTCATTCCAATTAGCATAAATAAGCATTTTCGAGGGCATTCTTCCAAATTTGTTTTGCCCCAAAAATGGCAACCAAATTTCATTTTTTCAAATTTTCTTTTATGTATTTGTACTTACATTTTGCAAATTTTATTAAAAAATCCATTGGGAAGTGATGAGTTTTCAAATTTTTGGCACTAAATTTTTGCCAAAACACAACAAATTAGTTTTTTACAACCATTTTGAAATGGTTTGTCCAATTTAAAAATTGGTTCTTTTGAAGAATTTCATCTATAAAAGTTTTGACATAATATAAAATTTCTTCACAAAAGCATTTTCCCACATGGATAGATTCTTCATTTACCCATTACCTGGAAGGTGAACGTTAATATTTCACACCGCTGATCTACACACACATTTGCACATAGCTCATATTCAAGCAGGCATGACTTTATCTAGGTTTGATAGTTTTGTTTTGTTACTTAAATCAAGTGTTTCTAGACACTTTCTCAGATATTTTTCTGAAATCCGCACTATATGATAGACCATTTTTATTTAAGAATATGTTTATATTCAGGAAGATGATTTTGTCCATGCACACCCATCTATTTGTAGACAAGAATTCTGATATGTGGTTGCAGAGTTATTGAATTCTAAAAAATTGCCCAATTTTTTTGGAAGTGAAGAATAAAAAAATTCAGTTGTCTACTAGTTATGTGGACATCCATGCACACTCAATAACTTTTTAAATATATCTGCTTAATCACATGTAATTAAACAACAAGCGGCAACAATAATGATTATTTATGTGAAATTTCTGCGCCTGTTCTCTACTTGCAATTCCGCCCAAATTAAGTGTTGATCAGTATGTTATCAAGCGGAACTAATCATCTTTAAATACCCTGCGCATGTGTGGACGCAAAAAGCTCCAAAATAACTCCTGGTGTGTGTGTAATATCCATTCACACAATTAAAATATTGAGTAGTGGTGTAACTGTTATTGGTGCTGTGACCTCGCTACTTGAAAATAAAGAAAGTAAAAGGTTTATCCCCTAACCTGCGTTCTCCAAAATTAGTTAAAATAGCGATACAAAAAAATTCATAACTTTGCAACGCAAGGTCAGATTTGAAAAATTCAAACGGTTTTGGAATACGTAGATCACCTGCTTCCATTTACAGACTATTGACTATTTGAAAGAATTTGATTTATAATTTAAAAATCACCTGAAGTGTCTAATATGGACCCCCCCTCCTCCTTGACCATTAATGGGAATGTGCAAGACCGTGACCATTTAACCCTTTTCCTGCCGTAGGGCGTCTCCCTAAATTACTGTCAGCTCAGGCGTTGGACGCCCCCAGACGCCCTAAATAAAATTGAAGTATAACTACCCTAACTGCCTCTTACCCAGGTAATGTGTACAGTTCAAATCAAGGTAATGTGTACAGTTCAAATCATACGTATTAAAGACAATTTGAATTTACTTTAGTAGTCAATTTAGAGCTAAAATGCCTTCAGTCTGGGGTGGAAGAAATGGTCAGTCTGGAAAGGGTTAAGTGTTAATATCCTATGTGAGACTTCCAGAAAGCACCAGGTTGATTTTCATACTCTATATTGCAAGTCTGGAGACATTTCCATGCCTCATATCTTGCTCCACAAAGTAAAAACACAGTATGTGCATTTATAGATCATGGCAGATATTTCCATTAAACGTATACATTTACTTGGATCCATTCCCATGCAAAAAATATATATACATATGTTTGATATAGAAGCAACGCCGGTATGACATCAAAGCACTGGTGGATGCTTGCGAGCTCTTGCGATGCCCAGTCGGTCACCGGTAGTTATTAGCCCATAACTGAAGACATTGTATACACGCCACAAGGTTTTAACTCAGAATTAAATTCTTGCAGCATGCTTCTGACATCTCTGCGGCTCACCAGTTGGTCACTAGCCCGTGTCAAATCAGTGTCCGCTGTGTAACCTCGCCGCCAGGTTATGTGACCAGGGTATTGATCTTCTGCTCATTTCTGCAGGATTTTACTGAGGGAAGATTAAGTGCTTTCTATATATTTATCTGCAATGCACATACTGCATTTTTACTTTGTTGGGTAGTATTATTTGGCATATGTGTGGTTACCCAGCCAGATGCCAAGTTACCCCAGGGTACAAAATAACATATCAGTTGAAAATCATGAAAAGAGTTTAGAGCCTGGGGTTTTGGTTTATAGCGCTATCTTTAGTTGACATTTTTAAATGTCATTATTTCTATGGGATCGAAGAATTAGCTTGTTGTTGTCCGGGGGCGCTCGAAGTAAAAAGTGGTACGCACGCTCGTCAGAGAAAACGTTGAAAAAGGGTCGTATTTTGGCCCATTGGCGTCGACAACGTCTTTAGACAAAAGGATGTCTTTTCAGGGTAACCTTAGATGTTAAGGGTCGTCATTTTATGATATGTTTGACGTTTACGATCACTTTTTCGCAAACTATTCTACAATTCCAAGAAATACAACAGAAAGACTTCCAATGTATTATATTTATGTTTTTATGGCAATGAATAATGCGTTACGCCATCAAGGGTCCATTTCAACGTGCTACGCCATTGAGGGGTCAATTTTAGTGCATTACAGCATTTAGATTTAGGGGGTATGATTTTGAATATTTTATGCCATTAAGGCTGGCATTTGCTGTACATGATTACGACATTTAGGGTCAGACTTTGAGGTAAGCATGCATACCACTTCCAAACCGCCACCCCCCTGGGCTTGTTGTCCATACAAGGGACATGATCACTAGGAGAATTTGAATTTGCTTTGTTTATAATATTATTCAGATTCATAGTTCTTACTTTCAAACAAAGAAAAAGTCAGCATATTTGAATTTTAGTTGAAGTTTTGTTAACTAATTTCAGTCTTATTGAGAGGTTTAAACAGGCTTACAGCACAAGAAACATACCTATTTAATATTTCGACATGTAGCACATTAAGCACATTTCCTCATCAGAAGAAATCCTGTGATGTTGTGAGGATAGATGAACTTTTCTGACATATGATGACGTCAGTCAGAACAGTCCATTATAGAACACTAGAACACTGTCGCGGAACACTTTTCCACCACCGGCCACACTATTGATTGGGACAATACCAAAGTTTTGGAGAGGGAGGACAGCTAGAGTATCCACATCAGGTGCGGGAGGCCATTTACATCAAAAGGAAGAAACCCTTGCTCAACCATGACCAAGGATTAGAATTGCCATCCCTCTATAATGGACTGTTCTGACTGACGTCATCATAGGTCAGAAAAGGTCATCTATTCTCACAACATCACAGGATTTCTTCTGATGAGGACATGTGCTACATGTCGAAATATCAAATAGGTATGTTTCTTGTGCTGTAAGCCTGTTTAAACCTCTCAATATGTTTATCTACCAGCACGTATGAACTTTCATTCGAGTTATTTCAGTCAAGCAGTAAATGATCACCTTTGAGTATTATTATCAGCAAAGATGAATGTGTAAATTCATCTTATACAAATAATGATATTTCAATTGATTTAAATGGTTCGTTTCCAAGTTACAAGCTTTTCAACATTTTGAAAATCCCTATAGGTTATTGTGTTGTAATTACTGTCGGGGCCCGACAATAAATAGAAAATTACACGTTTTCTCACTTTTCTAAAAAATGCAAGCACATTTGAAAGAATGGTTTTGGGATAGTAACATATACCAGTTGAGGATTCTCATAAGCTAAAAAATTGTTTTGATAGCAGTGACCTTGAGGGTGAAAAGTGGATCATGAATTGCCCCTTTAAGTTCTACCCAGGTGAAAATCAAGTCTTGTAAAATAAACCTGTTTTAGAAGATTAGAAAAAAATAATTTTACAGTAGGTATATAGTACAAGAATTTGTAGTTGTCCGTAATGGCTTTACAAAATTGTAACTTTCCCTCTTCCAAATGTTTTGTAAACATGAAAAGACTACACAATAAGACTACATGGACTGGAGGATGCAATGAAATGGAATTACGATGCTTTATATGCTAATGTTACATAAGCTGAGAAACAAATTTGCTTTCAATAGATTTTAACTCAGGCATTAACGATATCATATCAAGAGTCAAAATTGACAAAATGGTCAAAGGAGTAGCAGGATACACCTGTCTGAACCACAGAAAAAGGAATTCAATTTATTTCTGTATTGACCACTGGCAGGTGATGAAAAGTTGAGCTTGTGTCATCTTCACTGGTTTCATAATTTTGATCTGCTGAAGCTCATTTTGTCAATATCGATGTTTAACATATTAACCCTTAAGTGACTAAAGGGGTCCAAGGGTCCTACAACAGGTTTTCGTGGCAAAAAAACATTACATCGCCCCCTCCCCGGGACATCGCCACTCCATGTAAATGTCAAACGTAACACAGCATGTCCCTCAGTGGCAAAAAATTCGAATTGACCAAGACGTTTTTGTGCTAATTAGTATCAAGTGTTTCTTCCAAGGTGCTTTTTAAATTTGTTTTGCCTATAAAATCGAAACCAAATAATTTTTTGCTAATTATATTTCTGCAATGTAACTATATTTGCAATGTGCAAAATTTCATGCGAAAATTTCTTTGGGAACATTCCTTTGGCACCAATGGGTCGGAAATACATCACTTAAGTGTTAAGAAGATTATATGAATCTGGTATGACTGTCCAACATAAGTATTAGTATGGGTAACTTACATTGAAGGTATGGGTATGTGCTCCCCTCAAGACCCCCTTTTCAAGCCTCCTTTTCCACTACCCAAGATATCCATAGAAGATTACTTCAGTTCCAAAGATGCCATTTTCATATAGAGTGTCCCAAAAACAACTTTTTCATAGTTTTCTACCTTCTTTTTGCCAATTTTCCTTTCTTAATAA
>JXSR01S002020.1:5674-28333 GCA_000969725.1 Ophiothrix spiculata
AAGTTTAAACAATGCATAATTTGGATTATTGATTAGAACAAAAAATAAAGTAAGACTTGAAAGAAATCCTTTTGTAAAATTTAACAAACACAGAAAATTATTATAGATCTACATATTTTACTGTCAGTGATCATCGAATATCTAGATGTCACATTTTCCATGAGGCATAATGAGCGTCCTCACACAAGATATATTGCACATGAAATGAAGGCCTGTGGTTACACAGATGACTGATATCGATGAAGATGTCACAACCGTTTAATTGCATTATTATTATGATATTTGTTTATTTTTAACAAAGTCTTGTTGTTATTTGCATTGCTGGTTGCCTTGCTTTGTATCACTGGATTTTTTACAATGTGTGAATTTCTGAATGTGTATTTCTTTGTAGTTCATTTATTGTGGAATATAGCCACCATTAAGAGAAGATACCATGTGTATCCCATCATGCATTGCTTCCTATGGGAAATTTTGTACAGAAAATCAAAGGAGTAGTTAGTGATAAAACATGCCCAAAATGCAAGATTACAATAATTAACATTGATTTATGGGGATTTCATCACTAACTACTCACATGATATTCCATACAAACAATCCATTGGAAGCAATGCATGATGGGATACACATGATATCTTCTCTTGCTACCATTGTACTTGTGATAGGCATATGTTTGCATCAGAGAAGATATCATGTGCATCCCATCATGCACTGCTTCCTATGGAATTATTTCTACAGGAAATTACTGCAAGATCATGACATTCAACTTTGATTTGTTATTAAAATCATAAAATTCCTGCAAATCCAAATTGTATGCGTATGCTGGAGAGGTTGTGCAACTGCGCAACAAAAACGGGCTACGCGGATGTTTATTGGCAGTTTGTCATCGCGTTCATGGAAGTAAAAACACCAAGTTTCCATATTGCGCCCCGGGATTGCGCCCGGTTATTCGTCTGTTTTTAATGTGCATTGTTTGAGTTCTGATTTTCATGATTTATTGAAAATTTAATGATTTTAATAATAGGGTCATTTCATCACCAACTACTTAAACATGATTTCCTATGCAAAAAAGTCCTATAGGAATCTGTGCATGATGGGATACACAAGATATCTTCTCATTGTTTGCATGGTGCTACTGTTGTACAAAATTTGCCTGGATCTGCAGACAGTGAACTGGAGTTGCTTTTAGGCCATAGATAAAGATGGGAGCTACCAGACTGCCTACCGCCTATTGTAATGGCATCATAAGCCATGGACTTAATGAAATTCAAATTTATTTAGACCGCAATTAACTTGGTGTGCGCACGGCTGTTTGATGCGCTCATTTATTAAGGCTTTGACAAAAATTCTTACAAGAAATTAATGTCCTGATAGTCTTTTAATTATTTCTGGAATTAGGTGTTGGAACAGTCAAATTTGTTTGCATAATTTAATTTCTCGTAATTTCTTTAAAAATTGTCGTCTTGGATCAAAATACACATTTTCGGCCCATATTTTGCAATATCATTATAGGTGGCGCTGTTCATTTTTTGAAATTAGTTATATGCATAATGCATAAATTAAGTATTTAGTATGAAAACAATTTATTTTTGGTCTCCTCCACCGTATCCATGTATCAAATGTCAAAATTAGGGTTCATAGATTCTACCAATCCCGAAACTTAATTTATATCAATAGCGCCACCAATAATGTGCATTTGGTTAAAAATTAGCGCTATTTCTATAGGATCAAACAGCCGTGTGCGGAGATTCGGTTGCTCGTAGAGACAAACCATGGCAAAGATACGGAAGTGTTTTCAATATTTGTGTATTACCATAAGATCTGATGCATCTTCAGCAAAAATTGAAATACCCCAATTTGAACTCATGCAGAAATAGTAATGTTGCCAAGTCTGGTATCTCCCCTATAAATCTATGGTTTGAGAGCTCTTATCAATATTATCAGGAATCCATTTGTTTTTTAGTACTATTATATTAGATGCAGAAAGTAGAAACATCTATATTATCAATGGCTGTTGATAACTCCTGTTTTTAAAGTCATTTCAATTGAGAGGTCGATAAAACAAAAAACAGTTAAGGGAAGCAGTGAATCCATAGCTGTATTTAGATTCTGGAGTCATGGAAATAATACCACTGCATTACATAGACTCAACATGGATGCAAATCAGTGGCCATGTTTGTTTGGAACCAGTAGCTCAAAGCTGGAACCATGAGGACCTTTTAGACTACATTATAGGGCATGGGAAAGTAGTCTATTGGCATACATAGTGATCTCAGACTATTATACAAATATCAACTGTTTTGAGGTGCATGGTTAATATTATTTGCCCAAGGTGATCTTAAAACCAAGAATATGCCCGAAGCGAAGCTGAGTGCATATTAATGGTTTTAAGATCACCGAGGAGAAATAATTTTAACCATACCCCAAACAAAAAGCAGTCAATAATTGTTTTATATACCAAATATATAGATTTTTGTCACCTGGTTGGTCAAAAGAAACACTTAATACTTAAAGCACCTTATAGTTATTTATGATATTGATTTCTGCTTTCAATTCTGACCGTGCTATGGTGTTGTGCATACAAGATAACAAACTTATGCACTGTAGGGCGTGTTTGACTATTAATGCCACGTGTTTAGCTCAAGTTACATGGCGCTAAATATTTTGAACAGGCCTAGTGAAAAATATTCCCCCAGGCCTAGTTAATTAATAGGTTAAATCCAAGCCCCCACTTTTAGCCAATCAGAGGACAGGTATATATTACAGTTTACAAGTCGTCATGTAAATGCAAGAAAGATGTATGCCACATGTTATATGTGACATAATTGTTGGTAATAAGTCACATGTTGACATTTTTTCAATTTCGATATAGATTTTTTATACTAAACTATTTGCGTGTTAAAAAGCGACATTTTTCAAACATATGTTACAGATGAGACTGGACTCAATTCATGTACATTTGAAATGTAAACATTTTAATTTTATTATTAGGGCAGAAAAATATTGTGGTATGTTATTGCTATAATATCTATGGTTTTACGTGGTGGGGAGTTATTGCACAAGATGACCTCAGATGCCACGACAGAGATGAGGTCATCCTTGATCAATAACATTGATCACAGTCTCACTGTATTTGCTATTTGATCCACTTTTCATGGTTATTAGGCACCTGGTTCAAGAGATACAGCAAAATTGTTATCTTTGAAACAACGAAAAAAAAAATTAATATTGCTCAGCTGACATCCGACTCATTCCTTTTCATCATGTCACATATTTTAATGCTTTGTCACTAATAATCATGCCTATTATTACACTGCCATCAGGAACTTGTCACAATCAGATAGCTTCAACTTTAGGTGCTACTGGCTAGGTGCAAACTCAACTGGCACTTAAGAGTGTAATATTACCCATAACAACTCTCAAATTTCGCTTGGGTCAAAAAGCAATTGAGATTAAATGTTAAATGTTTTGCTTAAGAACATACTGTATAAGTGGTATTTTTCGCGCTACTTTTATTTTCGCGCTTTTCGCTCAAAATGAAAATAGCGCGAAAATAAATGCGCCGCAAAAATTAATGTGTTCTTGTTTTGAAGTAAATTCCATACTAACCCAATGTTCCTGTGCGCGAAAATAAAAACCGCGCGAAATGGCCCAAATTTGACTGTGCGCGAAAATTACTGAGCGCGAAAATATTGGCGTTTACAGTAACCCATTGGCCGTAACGGGACTCGAACCCGTGACCTACTGATTCACCGGAACCTATTGATTCAGAGCCCTGTACTGTTCCGCTAGACCACACGAGCTCTCAAATGTGAAATATCCTTTGTCTACCATATATGGTTCTTCAGGCGACAGAACCGTTGCAAGAGCCACTGACTCAAGACAGGACAATATATAGTGTCTAATCCAAATTTAAGAAAAGTGACAGCTGTGGGAACAACTTTCTTGCACTCACATGATAAAATCTAATTTGACGAAATGCAGGCCTTATGCAAAGATTTCATTACTGTCAGATTGTACAGGGCTAACTTATTTAAAAAAAACTTGTGTACTTACACATCATATGTACTAAGTTTAATGGTACTTATTTTAATACCTCAGTATGGTTATTTATTTTAATATTTGACAACTTGTTGGTTATGAATAACTTAAATGTGGACATATGTGGGGTAACAAATCAATTGTATTTTTAATCACATTTTTTCTTTTTGCCCCCAAATTAAGTGTCCATTTTCATCACAAAAATGCACCAGTTTGTTTTAATATGTACCCATTGTAAACTATCTATATATATATAAATAGAGACTCATTCCAGTTCATGAATTGTTTGTTTTTTATGATCATACAAAAGGGTCCAATTATTTTCTAGATAATACGACCAAAATACCAAAAAAGGGCTATTGGAGTATATTTGGAGTATTGATTATGTCAGATTTGTTGGAAATCTGTTGCTTTTGATAAAGATATTTTCTTCTTTTTTAAAAAAGTATTAATGATAATTCAGTTATGAATTAGTTCCCTGACCATAAGTTGAATACGTTAAAGAGTTGAGATTGTTACATAACTCGCAAAAAATAACCGTCAGTCAAGATTGATGATATCATAATTATATGATTTGATTTGAGAAAACCTTCCACAAGTATACTTAGATCATTACTAAATAGGCAGGAATTTTCTTTTTCCAACAAGCAAATGTTATCCTACTCGTGAGTGCCAGATACTGATGTATGTGCTACATGTATGAAACACATTGCGTCTGCAGCGGTTGTGCTGTGGCAATGTTTGTTCAGCTATAGTGTATCTCAGAGTTGTTTTTCACTCATCCGCGGGCTTTTTCTTTCCGACGCTTATTGTTAAGGCCTTCTGCGTACTGATGCACTTAATTCCATCCGTATTTGCAGAGCGTGATATGTTGACGCGCACGTTAAGAGTGGCGTACATGGCCCGATTCTATAATGAAAAACAACCTTGAGATATAGTATAAATATCAAACTTGCAGAGCTTGATTTGATTTTGGTTGTTTACGCACACGGTGTTGACGGGCACGTTAAGAGCGGCGCACATGGCCCGATTTTAAAATGAAAAACAACTTTGAGATATATTATATTGACGCATATGCTGTTTTGATCTATTCATCAGTTGAATAAGCTGACCTATTGAGTGTTAATCTAAAGATACTTTGATCATTGCAACATAGATGGGCATTGTTAGGCACTTTTTTCGTCCGTGAACAATGGTAATTCTAAATCGCATGCACGCTATACATGTAGATGCTTATGTGTGAGTCACTCGTGCATCATGTGCTGCGTCGCCTGCAGCTATGCTGTGTATCAGCTATGCACATGCTACTCTGTATCAATTCACAATGTAAAGAGGCCCACCTTTTAAGTGTTGATCAAAGTATAGACCAATAATATCGACAAAGCAATTACTGAGGTGGGCCCAATGACGAAGTGCAGTGTCCTAAGATTGGGGATGCATATCAACCCGTGTATTTGATGCATACCATAAAGCATAGTACATGCTGTCAAGTATGTAGTTCATGCATTAATTAACTCATTCAAATATCCCGGGTACTGATAATTGTGGTTCTCTCAATAGAGAGCAGTCAATACAATCAACACAGTAAATGTTTGACAGATTGGTCTATAATAGCATGTGACAATTTTGCACACAATCAAAAATAGTATATTTTGATTTTTTTGTGCATTTTTAATGAAATTCAATAAGCAGCAATCTTTGGTGCGATCGAGTATCACAGGAAGAAAAAAGTAAAAGAAAATATCAAGTTGTTGACATCATGTGGTAGGTTTTCTTAATCTCATAACATATACCAAAATACAGGTTTGCCTGGCATGCATTTTATATGAAAATAAATTATTTTAATCAAGACCTTTTATTGTTTCAAATATATTTTAGGGATCATTTCAAAACTCTACCGGCGATTGGCATTGTTCTGAACAACCGCCCGAAGCGCTGGTTCTGGGCGGTCAGCCGACGGTTGAGTTTTGAAGCGGCCCGTTAGACAAAAATAAGAAGTCTGAATGCGGCCAACACAATCCACAAGTTGTGACCAGGGTAATACGCTAGATATACTTCGTCATTTTTGTAGTTTGTAGACATTTTCATTCAGAATTTTTCGCATGGTGATTGGTTTTTAAGAATGGAGTAAACTGTTAATTCTGAATGAGAATTTTCATATTATGGAAAATGTAATAAATAATGGAATCCTATTTTTCACCCCATTGCACATTTTCAAGTGCTCACTGATGGGTAGTATAATGTTTGATATTGATTCTACGGCCTAGAGCTATTCATGGCAAGATAATCTCTTCTTGCAATGATGGATATGATTTACACAATGGTGAAATTGTACATGGGAAAATGTTCATTCAGAATGAAAGTTTACACCATTCTTAAAAACCAATCACAATGAGAAAAATTCGGAATGAAAATGTCTACAAACTACAAAAATAACGAAGTATACCTACAGCTTCAAGGCATTGTAAACAATACCATTTCAAATCAACAATGCTGTGATATTGCACATGCCTAAAAAGTGTGGTGTACGTTGTGTTATGAAAGACTTGAATTTTGTGTCTGAGAATCATTTGAAACAATAAGAATTTACATTTTCATGAAACAAATATTTATTGCACCATGTAAGTTTGATTATCCAAGGTCCAAATACTGTAAACATTTTGCCTGAACCTGAAGTCGTTTGATACAATTTGTAAATCCATAATTTTTAGCCATTGTTAGTCTCTTTAGGGCAACACTGTCCGATTGTTTGCAGCTTTTTTCCCCAAAATTTTTAAAGACTTTTGTTCCAAAATATTGCTCAAATGTTCAGTTGTCCTTCCAAAACATGTTCCATTTTGGAGATATATATAAAAGGGTGTTTATTTATGGTAACCATTACTAAATTCACACAATAAAGAATAGAAACTATGAAAAACAAAATTGCTCATATAAATCAAAATGACTGATCCAATTTGACTAAAATTTGAAACTAAATGGATGATCTTTCATATCCGATTGCAATTTAAATTAGGTAAAATTGGACCATTCCTTTTTTTCTTCTTCTTATTTTCTTTTAGAATGGGATTAAGTATTTTCCTGAAATTATACATTGCTGGAAAAGATTGACATTTTGAGAAAAGAACCCTTTTTGCAAGATTTTAATTTGTTTTTCCTCATACCTCATTTTATTTTGCAAAAATGACCACTTTGTTAAAAGAAAACGTATTTTACAACAAATATCCTGAAATACACTGGAACAGACTTATTATTTATTAGGGTGTATTTTTTTTAAGTTGGGAGGAAGATTACATTATTTATTTCATCATGGAAGGAGATTAAACATATAAAAGAACTTGTTTGATGATATAATTGATCATTTTTACCAACTTGTTTTGTATGAAAGGATTCTAAAGGTCAGTTTGTAATTTTACATGTCAAACTTTTATATATCTGTGTTGTTATGATGGAAATTCGTTATGATAAAGCCTGTTTCTCTTTTCTTTCTCCCCGATTAGGCATTAATATTTTGCATTGACATATAGATACATTGATTTTGGGTTTTCAACCAGATGTCAATCGGTGCCTGTATGCAATGGGATCTGGGAAAACCCTTCACATGTCACGCCCTATGTGTTATTTATTTTGATTTGTCTGGATAATGTTATATGTGATGATGACTCGCCCCGAAAAGGGGGACTTTGCGACAGAACACTTTTCAAGAAAAAGCAAAAAATCAAGAAAATAATAAGAATTTCCAGCAGATTTTTTGTTGTAAAATTTGTCAATAAGTAAGGTGTCATTTTAAAGCTTAGAAAATGTTGTAACAGATGAAATGATAGAATCAAAATTGATATAATCTGCAAAGTCCCCCCCTTAGGGGGTGAGCCATCACATATGACCTGTTAATTGGCATGTAGGTTTTATCACTGCTTACATAATCAGGCCACGTAACAATTTTCAGACAAATCAAAACAAGGTACATACATCTGGGTTATGACAAGTCACAAGTGGCAGGTGCTCTCTATCGCATTACATATACATTTCAACTTGGTACTATTTGACAGACATCAGAGTTAATTGCCTAAATAATGTTGAACAAAAATGAAAATTAGTCCAGGTTGTACAACAATGCTTCAGTTACTTTATAGTAACTTCTGTTAATTGGGTTTATGTAAACACAATTAATTTGTGTTGTCATTAGATTACTTTTGCAAAGTAGTGGATAATTCAAATTATAATAGAATATTCGGTACAATTTGATTTCTGTTTGGGAAACCCGTAAGTCACATGTTGGAGTTGGAGTTGGAGTAAAAAAAAAGTGGTCGCATGTTGGAGCAAAAAAAAAAGTTTTATGGTGACAAAATAAAGTCTGATGGTATAAGATGAGGCTCCAAGCCATTCCTCAGATGTAAATTCATCATGTGAGTGCAAGAAAGTTGTATCTGCAATGGCTGCCCCAAGGTCATTAATTTGACACTTTGTCACTAGAATGTGAAAAATCACCTCAAGATCCTCTGCCATTTGTCAGTGACTCTTGAAATGGTTCTTCAGATGGCACCGTCACTCTTGAAATGGTTCTTCAGGTACAGGTGACAGTGTCACCTCAAGAGTCATTTCAAGAGCCATCGACCCTAGACTGGATATTAAACAAACAGTGTGCAGTCCAAATTTATGGCTACTCTCATCTTGCACTCACCTGACATAATGCGGCTCTTCACACACCACACGGGCAAATCAATCTGTACTTCACACATCCAGATGCATCTAGATTAAACTGGACTTCAGCAAACAATCGCACGAGCGTAAGTGACTGCGAGTGTACATAATGTAGTTGCGTTATTTCCACGCACACCCCAGCATGTCAATACACGCAACTGGTGTAAATTCAGATTGACGCGCGACCATGTGAACATAAATGAACATTCATCTAGGTGTATCTGGATTAGATGCTCCCGTGTGGAGAGCCCTGATTTTGCATTCTGCTCTTCTGGGTATGTCTTTGTACAAGGTTTAGTCATGGCAAAGTATTAGGTTGGCAGGGCATGTATGCTCATATACCAGCAGAAACATGTTTTTCCACTTTTTGTTTTGCTTCATCATGACTATTTGACCAAGAAATTGTGACAAAGTCTTATCACTGTTGATATATGTGATGGCTCTCCCCGAAAGGGGGGACTTTGCAGATGATATCAATTTTGATTTTATAAGCATTTTCTAAGCTTTAATATGACACCTGAATTGTTGAAATTGATCAAGGTGATCAAATTTTACACAGAAAATCTGTTTGAAATTCTTATTATTTTCTTTATTTTTTGCTGCCTATTTTTCGTCAGTTTCTCGAAAAGTGTTCTATTGCAAAGTCCCCCTTTTCGGGGCGAGTCATCACATATAATGAATGGAAGTTACATTTTCTCAATGTTCAGCCAATCAAATCTGTTAGCATTGTATAATGGCAAGGATTCATTGTATTGATGTGTTTCTCCAATATAAACCTTAGGGTCCGTATGCACAAAAGAGGTGGAAGATTTAAGTGAAAATTACTACTGCCATAAAATAACCTATGGTAGCATTTTTGAATTATTACTACTTTCAAATTTAAAATATTCATCTACTAATCTGACAAACAACACAAAATATGAGAATTTTGTCAAGGAAAATACATTTAGCTGTGAAACAAAAAATCACTTAAACCAGGTCTAAAGGTGTGTTTACACTGTGATGACTTAGAGACAAGCAACATAGACCAGCTGATTGCAGGTTTGAATTTTCCGCCAGTCGTCGCTAGTTAAAGTCAGTTAACGCTCACACAATCCGCTAGCCACGCACACTTTCGTTACTATCGGTCGCTTTCAGTTGCAAGTAATAGCCGGCTGATAAACTTTAGAACCTCTTTTGAACATAAAGACCTAGGTGTTTAATAGTGAATTTGTCATCAGGAAGATGCTCTAATATTGCTCTTATTTTTTCCCAGGTATAGACAAATCTGACAAGCCTAGTCATGTATCAAATAAATCGGCCATAACTGCGGTGCTAATTCTGCTCCATGGTTTAACAACCAAAATTTGGCATGTTATGTTCCGAGTGATGATCGCTATGGTATTGTGTTATTGTTGAAACAGCTAGTTTTGGTTAACTACTACATTTATGAATCACACCTGTAATTGATAAAAATAAGCTGATTTTGCAGATTTTGGTATCAAATCTGGGGTGTGCAAACTCCCTCACACACCCTTGGCTACACCCATGTGTATTTTCTCAATGTAGAATTTGCGTCACCGATGCACCAAATAATGGCCAATTGATAATTTGCAAAGTTCATGAAATCAGATTTGTCTGTACACACCACAAAGCTTGCCCTATTTAGGTTTCTTTCTTCTTTACTGAATATATGTACAAACTAAACATTGTAGTATATATTGCTTCTCACTACTTTGTACAAAACACTGAACATGTGAGGACATTATTTTTTTGAAGAAAAAAATTTCAAGAAAAAAGGTTTCGTGTGTCTTATTTTGTGTGGAAGTTTTTGAATGTCTTAATTTTTAGGGCCGATATATATTTAACTGGATCAATGTAAATGTAAATTTACAATCTAAGCGTTAAAAATGCTATATTTTGATCCAAACTCCATCAAAATTGGTCATCTGTTTTAAGAAATATGATTCTTTGAACATTAAAAAGAATTAAAATCAAAAGAATTTTCTACCTTTTTTGGCCTGTTGATTTACTCAAAATCAAGTTTCCAACATCCCGACTCATTCCCCTTGATCACGTCACATATGCTATAAAGCTTGGGCTTGGCGTCCAAAGAATTCGTTCGCCCGAGTGACATTCTCTCATCCCACCAAGAAAACTTCGCTCTAACGGGAAGCGACATTTGCTGCAAATTTCACGACATTCGCTACACTTCAGATTGAATTGGAGCGATGATCGCTCGGAATATCTTGGGTTTGTTTACTCAATCAAACCACTACATCGGGCACGAGTGACATTTACTTTCATCGATTGAAACGATGTTCGCGCAATGAGAGCAACATTCGCTCTCCGTTTTAGCAAATAAATCGGAGCGAATGTCACTCGGCCGAGCGAATATCTTAGGACGCCAAGCCTTAGTTACACATCATCGCATATAGCCCAAATATACGAATAACGTACACAGGTTTTGTAATCAATACATTAACATATACATATGTCAAATGACCGAAACAGTGTACATTATTCATCCATTTGAGCTCTCTACAGTGATCATGTGCGAGAGACCTAAATCATTATCTATACGAACCAAAATAAAGAATAACCTGTTTTAGTCTAGACGAAAACAATCGACCATTAAATCCACTCCTACATGTAACCGTGGCTGTTAAAAAGGGAGAATACATGTTTTTCAAATTCTTAGTCATTGAGTTTGATTTACATTTCGGTAAAGGTATTCTTAAGGGCCCATCAAAAACTTCACCCCTGGCCAGACCTTAATTCACAACCATGACCCGACCCCAACTCACTAACCATGACTCGACCCTAACCGTAAATTTTGTTAAACAGATGAGTGTCCTCGTTACAGGGGGTACATTACTTACATACAACCCACCGGACATCCAACCAAATGGATACAGTGCTTGTTTCAAAATCCCCTTTAGAACCAGGGGCCGTATTCATAAAGCACACTTAAGTGCAACTTTTTTAAGAGTTTCCCTTAAATCTGCTGAATTTTAAGACAAACTCTACAAATATTTAAGGGAATCCCTTGACTCTTATGATTTTAAGGGGACCTTGGAGCACCCTTAAGTCACATGGGTATTCTATAGCATATATTTCACAAGATTTTCTATTTCATACAAGAAAACACATCCAGTGTGACTAAAGAGAGTCAGTTTATTCCTGTGAAATATTTTTTACAAATTATAGTTAGGATTTTTGCACTTAAAATTACAGTGAAAAAGAACGAAAATGACACACTGCAATATAGCAGAAATTGAGCTTTAAAAGTTCAGGGAAACACTTAAGTTAAGTGAAACACTTGAGTGTTTCACTTACACTTAAGTGTAAAAGTTGCACTTAAGTGTAAGGGAGTTTTATGAATACGGCCCCTGTGCTTTTGGGGAGACAACAAAATAAGGCACATATTCGGATATATTTATCATGTATGATTGACGCAACTGGCACCTGAATCATCCTGGTTTGAAGGATGGTCTGAATATCTTTATAAGGCATTCTCAAAATCAAAAACTTAACCTCGCAAGTTCCCAGCCCATCAGGGATAATTATTTTACTTTTTTCCAGTCAGGGTATTTGATAAAAAAGGCCTCAAATCAGGGATAAGTTCTTTTGACTTGGATAAAAACACATCGCAAACACTTATATTTCATATCTTTATGTACACACTGATTAAAATTGTTGCAACATTAGCAAAAGAATAACATTGAATCAAAGCCACATAATACACTACTCTAAGTATAGATTCTCAAAATAAATTCTTGTACACTCATTTTGTACAATACACTGATTTCTGATCAAACAGATCAAGCAATTTGCTCTTCCTGCATTAGACGATTTAAATGTAGGAAGTAGTTGACCAGTGTATTTATATTTAGAAATCCCTGTTGTCTTTTTTGCATTTTACCGTTTTTCAAGTAAAGTGATATTTCAATATACTATAGATTGGTAAATGCAACTTTCAAACAAATAACTTGAGTTTTTTGCAATTAAAAGTGTGCTGCGCCCTCTAGTGTCAGACATCTATTTATGTGATTTACTTTTGTAAGCACAAAACAGAAGATTAATTTCTAGACTTTAAAAATAAAAGTTCAAGCCAATCAAAGTATGATTACGATTACAAAGCAAATTACACAATTGAAGTAGACAGTATACAAATATCAACTGAGTATGAGTGATGGGAGAAATATACTGGTCATGAAAGGTTGATTGTTCTACATGTATTTGAATTCTATTTTATGAGCCACAAGGCGAGTGAAATGGAAAATCAAACTTTCAATTTGAATGGTAAGTTTCTCCTATCACACGAAATAAACAGTTAATATTTTGTTATTGCACTCCTACATAAATGTAACCATCATTTTTTTATAATACAGTTTTAATCGCCAAAATGTTTTCACCTTGTATAAATTTTTATCGGTGTTAATAAATTGGCGAGTTTGAGCCATGCCCTGAAACCGTGCGCGTGTATACACAATGTTACCAATGCGCTCTGGATTGACTGCGTATGCTTGTTTACTATCAAACAGAGCCATGATGGTAAAAAATAGCAAGAATGCATTAAATTAATGAAAGAGTGATATGATACTTATCACTTTACTTTCCATCACAACCTCATGTAATTTGTGGTTAATTTTTTTGCGCAAATTTGTATTTACCAGTAACAAACCTAAAGGTGTAGGTTCCTATTTTTGGATGCGTATAATTTACTTTTAACTGATTGACCTTGACCTCTGGAATACATTTTGCAAGGTTTCAACCTTAGCTTGTGTCTTGTTTACTCTGAGAGGCAAAAGAAAGTATGCAACCCTGGGGATGAGGCTGTTATGTAAATACAAAAGAAATGGAAACTAGGTATACCAATTAATTTCACATTTTGTGCTATATCTCCAAAACTATAAAGAATTTTGAGGTGAAATTTTGGATTTATAATCAGAAACATATGGGCTTTCATTGGGCATCAAAAAATATACTACTTCCGGTTGAGCCCTGGGGGATGAGAATGTGATCGGAACCTGCACCTTTAAGGAAATGAACTTTTTAAGGTCTGAAAAATACATTAACATATACTGTAAAACACTTAAATTTCGCGGTGACTTTATTTCGCGAATTCGCAAGAAGTGACATTTTCGCAAGTATTAAATTTCGCGAATTTGAAATTTATGATGATTATGTATGTCTTCCGAATTCGGAAGGCCATATATTATCTTCTAGTTTCCGATGTTCCTGTCAAAATATTACTAAAATACCTTGAAAATCTGCATGAAAAAAGGCTCCAGGCATGCTGTTTAAAAACAATTGTAAGAGGTCATATTGCAGAAATAAATCAAAACTTTTACAAACAAACCCCACTCCATGGACACTTCGATTGCCGATCGACAGCCTAGCCAGAGCCAACACTGAGCTTTGTTTACAATTTACATGATGGACTTTTCCATTACAAGATAGGGGTGAGCATTGATCAGTAGATTGTCTGGCATAAAATCAAAGTGTTTTAACACATGTTAAAAAGAGCTCCATTACATATTTCAATAAAACAAATATGAACTTGGACAATATTTTCGCGTGGATTAATTTCGCGAATTCTTTACCCTCGCGAAATTCGCGAAATTAAATACCTCGCGAAATTAACATGTTTTACAGTATTGAAAAAGACATAGAGAGATTTATAAATACAAATACACCAGACTTCTGATGAAATGATAGCATTCAAGCCCCTTGTTCAAATCTCCCTATATATTTCAAGAATAGTCAAGTGCATAGGCGACTGGGCATGTTGGTAACAACTTTCCGATGCCTGGTGTGGTGATACAAAAGATTTAATAGGGAGAAGCAATATTATTTTGAACTACTGTGGAAAAACATCAGAGTAATTTAGGGGTAAAACTGTTTTGAAACTGACGAATTTGTAAATTGAAAATAACAGTGTTGAAAAGCAAGAACTTTGCTACGGAACAGGGGTGTGGGAGTCAGGTGATAAAAGGAGCTGAAAAAGGCTGAAAATAGTGACAAAATACCAAAAACAGGCTGAAAATGAAAGAAAAAGCTAAAATTAGGACTCCTTTGAATGCATTAAAAAGCTGAAATCTGAACTCTATCTCACACCCCTGACAGAATGACACACCTGTTCACAATTAAAAGACCCAAATCCTTTCACCAGATAACCTTCAAATTGACGTTCATGATGCTCAACTATCTCCCTCTTTCAACAAGTGGATAAAATACAAATGTATAAAGTGCGCACCTTACGGGAAAATCTTGTGCAACTGATATGTGGTAAGTACAAATAATGGTGCAATGCTCAGAGATGCCACTGTGTTTTTGAATAAAATACTGAGAGATGTGAACGATGCAAGTGTAGTTTCACCTTTGAAGAGGTAAGGCACCTGTGGAGGTTCTAGGGGTAGTGCCCCAGACACTCTTGTCCTTAAACACTTATATAATGACAATTGGTTGGCTTAATGACACATACTTCTCCATTATTTCAAGGTAGTTTTTTTACCTTTTTTGGGGAAAAAAATACTGAAAACCTTTTGTCAAATTCATAAAAATACTGAATTTCAGTATACTGAAAAGTGGCATCTCTGATTGCTCTACCTCTAACTTAGTCTTTTACAATTCCAGGCTTTTACTCATTCTACTGATAGTATATAGTATAACCAGTACTAGATAGAATGTGCAATATTAATAACCAGTAGAATCATGTGCATAAGTTGAGCAATGCATAACTATGAATACTGGTACAGCAAATTTGCAAACTGAAGACATTTTTTTTCCAAAACTCACTTAGTCCAATAGCTTCCGACATGCTAGATTTTGAAACAAAAATTTTTCATCCAGATTGGTCTGCCATATACTTTACCTCATATTGCAGGGTCAGGCTTAAACCTGACAATGATCATATTCAACAAAACAATTGAGGATTTTTCCAAAACTTCAGTCCAAGGAATATGCATACCGTACATGATTTATCTTATTGTGTGTTTTATGAAACTTTGATCAATATGATGTAAATTTTGGTCATTGACACGGACCATAATTGATTCAACTCACAAAAAACAGTGTAACAGATATTTATAATCTATGCAATAGCATGTGGCAGCAACTGGACTGCCAGTTTTGGAAAACACTCTTCAATTATTGACATACTTTTTAACTTGGTGATTCTTTCTATCCCTTAAACCAAAACTAAATTCTACAAAGATAAACAAAATTCATGAAATTCAGTTAAAATTATAGATACATAAAATTCTTTAAAATACTAAAGACCATATATACAAAAAATTACAGTGGTACTTACGCACATCTGACTTTCAATCCGTCACCCTTGAATTTCCATTTATTCTGTACAAGTTGTGAATTCAAGGGTGTCCGATTACAAGCAAGCAGTGGTGAGTCAGTAACTTCTCTGAAATAAAACATGCTGGGTTAGCCCAATTCACTAACTGTGTCTAGCCTTTAAAACACAGGTATCATTAGGCCAAAAAAATAATTGTTGTGTTGCCCTTTCGTGGAAAAAATTAAACGTCAGATCGGTCGGTCAGGTTTTTTTTTTTTAACTTTTCCATCTCTATAAACATATGTGTACCGCCGCGGCAAAAGGGTCCAGTTGTCGGCTCGTACATGTTGCTCCTTGTAGCATATCTAATGTATGGTATTTGTATACATCAGATATGCTACAATGAGCAACATGTAGGAGTCGACAACTGGACCCTTTTGCCGCGGCGGGACACATATATGACAACTTGGCAATATCATTTTTCAGTTATTTTTGACATGAAACCAAAAAAAGATTTGTTACTTTAACACAATTATTGGGAGGTTTTGTGCAAGAACAGTGAGTTTTAATAGAAAAAATTGTTAAAAAAATCCCACCCGATTTTTACCGGATTTAGGGTCGGTTGAAAAGGGCAAGACAACATATTTTAAGGCCTTATTATAGATGATTTAGAATTGAACATGTGCCAAGTGACAGCACAAAACAAGTGTACAATGAAGCTGACATTGAAGTGAATACAAATGCACTTATAGAAAGGCACAACAAAACAAAATACTGAGTATTTAAAGATTAAGTTCTATAACCAGACTGGTCTAAACAAAGGCTTTTCAACTTACAGTGCATGAAGCAAATGTGGGCATAGTAAAAAAAAATTAAAAACTTTGTGTTTACAATACACTATCTTATTTATGTGGCACATTGTATTCAATAACTAGTTGGAAACCCTTTCTCTTGTCCTGGTTGTCTAAAATATCTTGACATATTATTATTTACATTTGCTGCATGTACAGTTAGACAAACATCGAGTGTAAGTCTGCTTTGATTCTAAAGATAATTATAAAATATAGATTCTGTCAAAAAATTAAGAATGTC
This sequence comes from Ophiothrix spiculata, assembly GCA_000969725.1. Lineage (NCBI taxonomy): Eukaryota > Metazoa > Echinodermata > Ophiuroidea > Amphilepidida > Ophiotrichidae > Ophiothrix > Ophiothrix spiculata. Next base: position 22,779 of record JXSR01S002020.1, read on the forward strand.
AGATAAACGCCTCTCCAGTTATGGCTAAATAAAGGTTTTGTGGAAATACTTTCCGGCGGCAGTGAAAAATCCTGCACAGTTGCTCAGTTTTTTCTTATATCTTACCAGGTATACACTGTATGCAGCTGCCAAAGGGAGGGCATTCATTATAGGCTAAACAACAATTTTACTGGACAGTTTCAACAAAAATCCAGAGTTCAGGGCCCAATTGGATTTTTCTTTAAATTGTCCAATTTTTATTTTGGCTATATGGGATCAGCAGCACAGTGCAGCTCCTAAACCATGTACAGAATATACATACCTCCTTAAGTGACACCTTGAATACTGTTAACATTTTCCATTTTGATTTCTTACCGAGATTATGGAGTATAGATCTCAGTACCAATCAGTACAAACTGCAGTGGCAAATTGAACTCAATAAAAACACATTTTCAATGTTGAATTCTTTAAAATATTATGATTATCAGTTGAAATGCAGTGGCAACTTGAGCTTGGTGAACGCAAAAATTTAAGCATAACTTGGTTATAGGCGAAAGCAGACCTACGTCATACGCAGGGCATACGCAGGGTATACGCAGCACAATGATCTAAAAATAACTCGCGTTGGACTTCGTGCGCGGTGAAAACAATCAATACTTCAGCCAGGCATTCCTTCATTTTCTTTCTTTTTTAGCCAGACAAAAATCTGTGAAATGATGAGCTGTTTGTCATTTTGTTATGACTTGAATACCACACTTCTCATGTGATTTTGGAATCAAAATATTTTGACAATTTGCTAAAATCAATCAAAGTTTCCGCGAGCCGTCATATTCTCTATTGAGCTGAATGGGAAGTCGGCAAATGTTTTCACCGCGCTATTTGGACAAAGGTCCCGGATGTAAACAAAACGCCCGGATGTCCCGCTCCTGCCTATTCATGCATAACTTTGGAATGAAACTGCTTTCTTTTACATTACAAACCTACTTCCTGTTATTCATAGCTTACTGTTGCTTTTATTGTTCAGGTGAAAGAGTTGCCACTTGATTTCTTCTGAAGCACATCATATATTAATTTCAATCGCTATCGAATTTGATGGAATTGACAGTTTGGTCTATTTGCCCTCCTCTGTAGCTTCCTCGCTTCTTTTTCGTCTTTTCGTGTCTGAACTGCTTGCCTTTCACAAACTTCAAATCTCTGTTGGCTTTATCACCCCATGAACCTTTGGCACCTCTCTGCACAAAACAAAAAGATAAAAAAATATACAGTTGAGGCAACTTACCAAAAAACACAAAAGTCACAAAATAAATCTTAAAATGAGATATAGATGAACTGAACATCGGTACAAGGATAAAAAGCTATAACACACTAGCACACGAGACCAGAACTGATGCTACCTGATTTCTAATACATAATCAGATAAAGGAATGAAGAAATATGCATCGTACACTAGAACATTAATAACAATACCAATTCACAAATCGACCAAAAAGGGACTCAAACCCCAGACCTCTCACGTGCAGGGCGAGTACTCTACCACTAAGCTATTTGGCCTCTCAGATAAACCAGGAGTTTTAATAACCAAGTAGAATGGTATTGCTATAGCAATTAATGTTCTAGTGTACGATGTGTATTTCTCCATTCCTTCATCACAAAAAATGCTGTTATCGATGGATGAACATGTTGGAACATTGACAGCACTTTCGAAATGTTGCTATTCAAAATGTCCGTAATTGATAATAGGATTTTTATTAATCTCTCACTTTTCAATTTTTCTTGAAATAGAGACTTGTAGTTCATGATAGAAATGTCAAGAAGTCCATTTTAGAAGGTTTCTTTTAAAATTTCAATTTTTTGTTTCTACAATGAGGACAATTTTGGTCAACATTTTGCGCTTGTTACTTGCAGGTTAAGGTCTCATCGCTTGGTAAAAAACATTTCAAATTGTAGAAAATTGTAGATGCTAATATCAACATTTAAGTAAAAATTCTCATTGAAAATAAAACTATCTATGTCAATTTCAGTTTAAGTAAAGCCTTAAAAAAAAATTGTTTGATTTGCGTAACCCGACCAACCCTATTTTTACTGCCGACCCTAAATATTTCTATTTTTTTGAGCATGGTAAAAAAACCTCCAAATCCCAAATTTGATGGGAATCGATTCATGCCCCCCCCCCCCCCCCCCCCCGAGATATGGCTTGCAGGACAAATGCAGGACATTCAAAATGACAAATGTGACCCGTCATATCGAAAGGTACCGTAAGGTCGGCATAGTAAATAACGAGATACGGGCCATTGAAGCTAAGCATAGTCAAAAATCACGTCGAAGGTCAAATTTCTAATTTCATCACAAACGTTACTTTTGAAGTGTATTCTATCATATTAATGAGGTTCCAACATCAAACACATAAGACAAATATAAATATGTTAAAAACCAAGATGCAAACCCACTCTCCATTAAAGTTTTACTTAGTACAAACACTTCAAACTTGATTTTCTCAGAACTATAGGTTTCCGAATCAGTCTGATGCCTTTTACCAATTTGGATGTAACTTTGCAACCGAACATCCAATAACCAAAAGTAAGGTGTCATTTTAAAGCTTAAAATCTCAGCTTTTAGATGAGACCAAAATATCCATTTTGATTTTGGGACCCTTAAGGTACCTTTAGATATGACGGGTCACAAATAAAAGTTGTGTTACAGAAAAAGTCAAGATGTTTTTGTATATGGACATGCTTTTTAATGTGGGCACCCATAAAAGGTGGATTTGTTACATGGAGAGTGATTTATGAATCAATTTTTGTCATATCGTTTCAACGATCAAATGAATGTCATAATATTTGTATGATTTTAAAGACAATTTATTTGACTTTCAAGAAATTAAGAATAGAACCCAAATGAAGTGATTAATTAAGCTTAATGACCCGTTAAAGCTACTAAGCCAGGGGTGGAGGCGGGTGTGGATGAGGCATTATGAAAATTGTGCACACATTGTTCTGTCATAACTTCTTAAAAATCCATTGAACTGTCATAAATCTTTTATGCTTTTAAAGGCTAGTTATTGTTTATCAAAAACAAGTTGGAATTAACCCAAATAAAGTTGATAATTAACGCTAATACATGTAACAAGTTAAAGTCAATAGCTAATTTAGCCAGAGATGAAAACAGGCATAAATGTGGTTGGTGTGGATGAGATATGTACATTGTGTATCAAATTTTGTCACAACTTTTCAATAATTGTATAAAATGTCATAATGTTGGTATGATTTTGAAGATAATTTATTAGTCTATAAAGTCAATTAAAAATAATAGCCAAATAAAGGTATTTATCAACTCTAATCAACGATTACCAGGAAAGAGTTAGGTATGGATGAAGTAAGCGAGCTGTAACGCAAATGGGCCCGACCTCAAAAAATATGACCATATGTGTCGTATATTTTGTGTTCTTGTATGTGAAACATAGACCTAAAAATTTTTAAAAAATTACCTACCTACCCTATTTTTTTTTCTGTGTTACGCCAATCAAACAATTATTTTTTTTAGGCCTAATGCGCAGGGATGCAAGTCACTGAGAAAAAATCCTGAATGTCCAAAAATTTCATGGAAAAGATCACTCTTCCTATTCTTTTTTTTTACGCAGGAAAAAACTTCCTGAAAACATTTGCAGTAAATATCCTGAATTCGGTATACTTCCTAAAAACGTGTATCTCTGATTAAGATTATTTTCACCCATATTTTCCAAAATGAAAATTTGCAGATGTTTTTAAGAAAATATATTGTGAATCTGTAAAAGAAAAAAATCCCTAAGTTCGAGTCTTTTGAAGATAAAGATTTTTTTTTAACATTCATCCATTCTTTTGAAAACTTGTGTTTTAACATCTGAAAAATACAAATTTAGCTAAATTATGACATTTGCATGTGTGCAGCAAAACATCCAAGCTTGCCAATTTTATGGCCTATTGTGGTGGGCAAGTCACATCACAACTCATTGAACTATTTATAGACAAACTATGGGGCAATCTACACAGGAGTGCCCAATCCAGATGAATGCGCATCCCCACAAGCTGCTTTGCAGACGACTGTGGCTACACGGGCATCAGATCTGAATCTGCTGTACAGCACTCTTGTGTACATGCGTACGTGTAAGTGGTCTATGGAGATGCGGATCTCGGAGATCAGCGCAAATTGCGCATGCATCTTAATCTGTGTAGATTGTCCCTATGTTTCTTACCTTTGCTTCAAATGAATTGTCAGCTAACCTATGATCAACCTCAATCTCTTCTGCTCTAACCCTCCTGAATGGTGTTGGTGTGGTTTTCTGAAAAGAAAGAAATCAAAAGAATTTATTGAAGATGGTGACCAGTGTGCTTTCCTGAAAAGACCAAGAATGGCAGGAAAAATGTAGGTGGTTCATACCTGTCAAAATGTTCATATTTCGTCTGTAATCACTTAAATTTATGAGTAACGATTACGGGCAACTGATGACATATGAGGCCCAAAAGGTACACCCAAAAAAATTTACGTAGCTTTTGAAAACTGAAAAGGGAAAAATAGGCTTTCCAAAGCGCACATACACCTGACAAAACAATCTCATTTTAAATCTCTTAACAAAATGTACCATGTGTGAGGTCTGTAGTACACGCTAGAGGAACATCGCGGTAGAATTTTTTTCAATTTTCAATGTGGGAGATATCAGGAGATTTTTTTTTTTTTGCAGGAGATATGGAGCTATATGGCTACCCGATCAGGAGGGCTGCCTAAAATTGGGAGACTCCTGCCTAAATCAGGAGACTTGACAGGTATGGTGGCTCATAAGTACATATTAATACTCATAGACGATGACCAGCACTTTGACCATATCTAACGAAAAAAATATTTTGTGCAAATGGACCTCACTGTATCAATTCACCTTTGTATGTGACATACAGGGCGAGTCAAATTAAAGTGTAATCAACGGAGCAATTTCTTACATGAAAACTGTTTTAATATCACTTTTAATTATACTTGATTAATAGCAAATCAAATCAGCTTTCAAGAGAATTTTAGTTTGTTGGAATTGACCAATGAATTCAAAAGTTAGTCATTTAAGTAAAGGTACCCAATTTTGATGTCGAACAAATTTGCTTCAAAATATCTGTTTGATTGTGCATTGATGAACTTGATGCTGCATTCATAATGTTACACAGGCATGCATTGTGAAGAGATACTGAAGAAGATTCAATGATGCAGATCAAAGTAGATAGTATTATCAGTGCACAATCTTGACAACCAATGCCAGGAGATAAATCGTGGCGTAACAATGTAGAAACCGGCACTGGCATTTTGTTGCAATTACGTATCATCAGACCAACTCGGTGCAAAACAAGGTTGGCACGATTTAAATCAATTGATTTAAATCACGATTTAAATCGCGATTTAAATCAAATGATTTTTTTAAAAAAATCATTGATTTAAATCAAGATTTAAAATTTTCTTGATTTTTTCACTTTCTTATCAGAATTTTCAATATATTTTCCCCTGCATTCATCCATCTTATAGTTTTGCTCATTTCCAATGTAAATTTGTCCCATAAACCCTCA
>JXSR01S002020.1:78415-90835 GCA_000969725.1 Ophiothrix spiculata
TTTAATAGGGAATGGGCGAGTAATAATTGTTTTGTTTTTTGAGAGATGAATAACAATTTTCATTTCTCTTAATTTTAAAAATGGTTAATTTTTGTTTTAAAGAGCAGAAATAAACTGATAAATGAGTGTAATTCTTGATGAGTAATGTTCAAGCTCTTTAAAAGAGTAAAAGTTGATTTGATGAAGTAATAAAGATTACAGTAATATTAATTATTGCGTGATGAACATTTCACTCAATATAATATTGTGCCTTCCTATAAAGTTTAGGCCTTGTATCCATTGTGCCGTGTGCCCTTTTCTCGTTTTCTATTGTTTGTAATTGTGCGGCGCTATATAGACAATGAAGATCGTTCTGCTTAGTGATCATATCAATGGTCTGGTGTATGGCAGATATTCCTATCAATCAATTAATGATAGAAGTACTTGCATAACATGCATACCCCATGAAGGAGTCTATTTGTACAGGGGACCCACGGCTTTACGTGACTGTCCAACCACGGAGCAGGTAGAGTAAAGTTTCTTGCCCAAGGAGACGAAAACCGCCCGGCCCGGGGCTCGAACCCACAATCTCTGTATTACGAGACCCGTGCTCTAAACGCTTGGCCACACTCCCCTCGACCTTGTGCTTACCAATAGAGTATGAACATGTAGATTGTTGGTGCTGCCAGGTCATAGGAATCATCTGCGTTAACAAGGACACTGACATGATCACTAAGCAGAATGAAGTTTATTGTCTGTGTTGTGCCGCACAATTACAAATAATGGAAAGTGAGACAAAGGCACACGGCATATGGATACAGCCTATGGATACAAGGCCTAAAGGGGCAATTCGTGATCTACTTTTCATCCTCAAGGTCACCTATATCAAACGTGACTTTTTTTAGCTGGAAGAATCCTTGACTGGTGTATGTTACAAACTCCAAATCATTCTTTTAAATATACATGCATTTTTAAGAAAAGTGAAAAAAATTGTCATTTTCTAATTACTGTTAGGGCAACAATAATCACCCACCAGTAGCCTATGGGGATTTTAAAATTGTGAAAAGCTTGTAACTTGAAAACGTATGGTCTAATTAATTCAATTTTTCAGCATGCATTTATGTTGTACTCTTCTTTTTATTTAGCTAGAAAACATGAGAGCTAGTCGTCACATCAGAATATCCATTGCATCTTATGCTCTATTACTCTAAGACCATATGTAATGTGTCCAAACGCATTGTGGCAACCCTTGAAAGAAGCTGGCTTGGACTAGGAGCAATTAATATGTTTGAATGTTTTCCCTCGTTTAAAAGATTTTAAAAGGAATCAGGTGCAGTTTCTGAAGGACCATACACAATTTCTGAAACAGGCAATCACTGACAATGACAACAGTTGTGCACTTTAAAATGTTTAGGTCAAAATGATGACATTTTCAACACAGGATGTTCATAACGGACCATTTCAAGGAGATTGTGGCACACTGCACGGCTGTTTGATGAGTTCATTTATTAATTTTTGACAAAAAACACTGCTAGGCTTGGTGTTCAAAGACATTCACTCGCGCGAGTGACATTTGCTCACACTTCCAAGAAAACTCCAAATTTCAATGCCACATAATTCAAAAACTAAAATATCCCAGACACTGAAAGGTAATGACAATCATGCCTGATGTCTCCACTTGCTTTGGTGCAAAAATGAAGAAAATCCATGCATTAATTATCTAGTTAGTAGTAGTGAGCGTTTGAAGCTCCAGAGGGGTTTGGACACTTTTCCCAGTTTGGAGAGGTGTAAAAATCCAGCTGAAATTTGCAGGGGAAGTATGCGAGCTAGGATATCATCTTTACCAACATTTCTGTTTTGTTTCACATGTTGCTTGGTGATGCCTTGGAGTCTTATTAAAGGTTCAGTAGAATGTAAATTCGGCTTCTACCTTAATCCACACGCTTCTTTTTTTGCAGTTCCTTATGTCATCCGATGATCCGATACCATAAGCTTTTTATTTTTTGACATTTTTAAGATGGACTACTTGTGCAATTGGGATATCTGGCTCCTAGAAATGTTAAATAAATCTTTCCATTGTTTCAATGGTACCTGCACTTTCCAGGTATTGGTCAATCATGATACTCTTTTCTCCATTGACAAATGACGTGTTATGTTTGCTTTGAATTACCATATTCCTACAACCACTGCTATCAGGGTACCAGCCCTTTAGCGTATTTTCAAATGACCCGCTCAATGATTTTCCTAAACTATTACCTAATGAAATATATTAAATGATATTAACATATGAAAAGAAACCAGATTTAGGTTAATATAATTTGAAAACAAATACATTATTGGACAACTATTATCATGACTATATATGTCTGTAAAGATGACGTTCTTGTTGCATGGTTATGCTGCAAATCTCAGTTGAATTTTTGCAACTTTACCTAAACTGGGAAAAGTGTCCAAACCCCTCTGGAGCTTCAAATGCTCATTTCTAGAAAACTAATGCATGAATTTTCTTTATTTTTGCACCACACAAAGTCAAGACATCAGGCATAATTGTCACTAAGTTTCATTGTCTAGAACTATTTGGTTTTTGAACTGTGTGGCGTTGAAATCTTTATAACTTCATTCTGGGACACACTGTAGTAATAGTATTTGAAATTTTATAGCATGCATAAAATTTATTTTTGGTCTCCGTCCCCTTATCCATGAATCATATGTCACAATTAAGGCTCATTGATTCTTAAAACCAGGCAACTTAATTTATATAAATAGTGCCACCAATAATGAAATTTGATTATTAATGAACACTATTCCAATGGTGATCAAACAGCCGTGACTGGTGAATCACACAGGCCCGTTTTACAACAAATAATCGTCCCTGGTTGTCTTATGAATTTCTTGAGTAATGGGATAAGAAGAATGCAACTTTAATCATTCTACATGTACTTGTTCTTATATATTTTAATCATATACAAATCCATTCATAATTTTCCACCACCACTTTTACTTTACTGTTAATGATAGGGTACTTGTAGTTGACCAGTAATAAACTAATATTTGAAAAATACAATCTTACTAAGATCTCTTATATTGCACATCCAATTATATGATGTAAGACATTTCAACAAGATATAAAGTTATAAACCTATAAAAATATTCAAAACAATAACATAACACATAATATATTCTGACAATAACAGCACAATGGTTAAGTTACTACAAATCATTTTGAGTCTTAATTACATAAATATGCCTATTTATTTACACTTTCATATGAAAGTAACAAACTTCATATTTTGGATTTTAGATTTTCGTGTAAAAGCATTTATCATACCACTTAGAGAATTTATGACCATATATGTGACCCATCATATCGAAAGGTACCTTAAGGGTCCCAAAATCAGAATTGATTTTTGGGTAAATATTGATTATTTTGGTCTCATCTGAAAGCTGAGATTTAAGCTTTAAAATTACACCTTACTTTTGGTTATTGGGTGTTCGGTTGCAAAATTACATCCAAATTTGCAAAAGTCATCGGGCTGATTTAGAAAACTATTGTTCTGAGAAAATCAAGTATAAAGTTTTTGTACTAAGCAGGGATGCCAATTTTCCTAACTTTTGGTGATTTTGGACCACTTTTCCTAATTTTTTTTTTAAATCAGAATTTCAATTTGTTCTGTCACAAAGTCCCCCTTTCGGGGTGAGCCATCACATATTTTGTCAAGAGGCCGCTATGATGTACCTTCTGATGTGGCGCATCATATACAAACTTTTTTTGTTGACAGTAAGAAGAGCAACCCTTTTTTAATTGACATAAGACCCTATCATTGGTTGTATGCATTCCATCAGTCTACTTGACCGTGAATAAACTGCACAAAATACAATGTCTGTTGGCGTTGTCAATTATTATTATAAGTAGTCTCTCATAGAAGAGGCTATTTAGTGGAAACATTTGAGGCTAATTCTAAATTATAATCGTCACCCCCCCCCCCCCCCAAAAAAAAAAAAAAAAAAAAATAAAAAAATATTTAGCCTTACAATCGGATAATTTCTCCAGCAACGGGTCCACACTATATGCAAAAATCAATTTGAATTCCCCGCTCACAATGCACTCAAAGCCAGGCACGATGCCGAGGTTTGTTGTTAGGGGGAAACCGACATATATGAGACACAGAAGGTACAACGAAAATGTTTTGATGCAGCTTTTAAAAACTGAAAAGCAAAACAGTCTTGCAAGCACACAGACAACTAATGATAACTAAATTCAATCTCTAAACAAAAAAATACAAAGTCAATTCGAACAGTTTTAGTTTAGTATACTAGTAGTATGGACGGTGGACCAGTTGCTCCAGTTACCCAGGCTATTACATATTGACAGCAAATTTAATGTGTCTTCATATGAGCTTTCATAGTCTCCTCCAAGACAAAGGACTTGCTACAATAATTGCACTGATAGGGTGTATCAAGACTATGACTTTGCTTATGATCGTCTAAATCAACCTGGTCAGAAAAACTCTTTTGGCAATGATCACACCGATATCCACAAACCAATACATCCTTTTTGTAAGAACTAATCGCAGATGCTTGGCTCACTTCTAACTTGGACTTCTGAGCTCGTGCAGCTTTTAAAGCAGCTTCCGTCTCATTTAGCTTCGCCGCAGTCTGTAATATTGCAATCTTTTCATGATAATATCTTGATCGCTGAGATTTGCCCATCATGTGAAGGATTTTAGGATTTGCTACAAATTCTTGCTCTTTGCTTGTTTCTAATAATGAGGTAGGCCGTCCATCTGGTCGAGCAGCTTTCAACGCAGCTTCTGTTTCATTCAACTTTGCAGCCATTTCAAGAAGTTCAATTCTTTCGCTGTATGATCTTGGAACATACGGCTTATCAACCATGTGGATTCTGGAATGTTCCAACAAATCTTGTACTTCCGTAAAACTTTTGCTACACTGAGCACACCGAAATGGTTTCACCAAAGCGTGAGTCTTCACATGTTGCGTCAATTCGCGATTTTGAGAAAAACTCTCGCGGCAATAATTGCACTGATACGGCTTTTCGAGATTATGAGTTCGCACGTGTTGAATCAAATATCGTTTCTGAACAAAACTTTTATCGCAATGTTGACATTGATGAATCTTTTCGCGATTCCGATGCGTATTAATATGTTTATTCAAATTTGATTTATTGGCAAACGATTTTTCACATTGACTACACTGATATGGTTTCTCACAAGTGTGTGTTCGCACATGTTGTCTTAAATTACTATTTTGCGTAAAACCTTTACCGCAGACGTGACACTCGTATTTCTTTTCTTGTGAGTGAATACGAAGATGCTGACTCAAGTTGCTTTTTGTAGCAAAACTTTTTGGACACTCGTTGCATTGATATGGTTTTTCAAGTGTATGAACACGGATATGTTTTTTTAAATCACCACTCCCCGAGAAACCTTTCTGACATATCGGACATTCATAAAATTTTTCATGCGTATGTGTCCTTGTATGCGATGTCAAATTACTTTTATTCGCAAACCGTTTTGGACAATGATCACAAGAGAATGGCTTCTCACCCGAATGTATGCGAAGATGCTTATTCAAATCACCACGGCGCGAAAATGTTTTCTCACATTCTGTGCACTTATGTGGTCGTTCCAAAATTGGCGCATCTGTGCTGATTACTAATGATGAATCTTTTCCATCATGAGTCTTGAGATGCTCAATTAGATAATGCCCGTCTGTAAACACTCGTTTACAACTTGGACATTTGTGAAAATCTTCACGGAAGCGTGCTTCAATGTTTGTGTGCGACAAAACGTGAACAGTAAGCTCATATTCATGATCAAATGTCTTCTCACAACATGGACATTCATGCTTTAGTTCGCTTGCAATTTTATCTGCAACAGTCTTATCAGAATATATCGTTCCTGTTTGGTCCAAAGCATGATTCAAAAGATGTTTGGACAGATTGGGTACATCGCTAAAACACAGCATGCATTTGGGACATTTGAATGGATTGTCACTTTCATGTGATTGCCCCAGTGCATCAGACTTGATTTTAGGGACTCCTTTGTTGTGCGACATTGATAAATGCTCAGCAAGTTTGTTTTGTTCGTGAAATGCTTTTAAACAATGTGGACACTCCCATTGACTCTTATCATCAAAATAGTTTGTCTCTGTATTGTCTCCTGATAAATTCAAAACTTCATGGTTTCTCTGATGTTTTGTTAGTTCAGTTTTATCCCTGAAAATTTTCTCACAAAGAAGGCATTGGTAACCCTTATGATTGGTACCACCAAGGATGTTAACAGTAATCTCATCCTCAGAGGTGGGAGTTGCATTCTTAACAGTGTTTATGGTCATCACATGATCTTTACTCTGGTGATGAGCGAGTTCTGACATAAATGAAAATACCTTTGGGCAAATGTGACATCTGTGTGGTTTCTTGCGCCAGAATCTAATATAAAAATGTTGGTGTCTTTGAATATGTTTTCTGAATCTCTCACTGTTGCCCATGTGTCTACCACAATATATACACTTGAGTGGGTGAAGACTGTTCCTTGAATTTAATGAGATGTTGCTCTGACCTACATCTGAAAAAAGAAAAAAAGTAAAATTATTGTTTAAATGAACATTCACCACAGTCTCTGTAAGGAGAACATGAGAGCTATGATGAAGTCTACAAGGCTGCGGTCACATAGAAGTACCCGGGTACAGTAGCAACTCGTTAACAAGTAACCTGATAACACAGACTTCCTGATCCTGATAACAAGTAGCACTTTCCTAGTCCCAAGCTAAGGTTTAACATGTAATTTTGTTTGGATAACACAAAGTTCTGATAACAAGTACTAAAATGCTGATTCCCATAAACTATGTGTTAATGAGTTGCCACTGTATATGGTATACGATATTCGCTATACGTTCCCGGGAAGGTACTCATATTTGAAATTATCCCCGTCACTTAGAATAGCGAAAATCGTATACCGTATACTTCTATGTGATCGCACATCAGCCATATTTTGTGTTCCACTAACATAGGGTGGGGGAGGGGTGGTCCGTCAACCAATTTGTTTCTATTGCTATGAAGAGGGCTGACATCTCACAATCAAGCCTACGCAAAGGTCATACATCTGAACTGGATATGTTATTAAGGTGTTTTCTCACAGATGCAAAATCCCCATTGATTTTCTTAATTTAGTGTTTGGTAGATTTATTTGTGCTGATAACGAATCTAACATTTTTAAAAAATAGGTATCCATGCTCTTTTTGAGATACAAACACTTCAAAAAGTACATATTTTCCCCAAATACTTGCTCATTTTACCACACAAAGTATACGGACAGCTCAAAAAAAGACAATTATGTAAAATAGTAAATACTCCATTGATTTTTAAACTTTTATATATGTGACCCGTCATACCGAAAGGTACCTTAAGGGTCCCAAAATGAAAATTTATTTGTCGGTCTCATCTGAAAGATTATATTTCAAGCTTTAAAATGACACCTTGCTTTTTGTTATTGGATGTTCGATTGCAAAGTTCCATCCAAATTGGCAAAAGGCATCGGACTGATTCGGAAAACTATAATTCTGAGAAAATCGAGTTTGAAGTGTTTGAACTAAGTAAAACTTTAATGGAGAGTGGTTTTGCATCTTGGTTTTTAACATATTTGTCTTATGTTTTGGATGTTGGAACCTGTTTAATATGATAGAGTGCACTTCAAAGGTAACGTTTCTGATGAAATTAGAAATTCGACCTTGGACTTGATTTTTGACTATGCTCAGCTTCAATGGCCTGTATCTCGTAATTTACTATGCCAACCTTAAGGTACCTTTTGATATGACGGGTCACATATGTTAAATCGGCGATGAACTCCTGATGCATCAGGAAAGCATTGGGAGCCATAGTGGGACCAGGGGTTGATTTCATTAACGTTAAAATGCATTGTTAACCCATCATAAGAACAAATTCCATCGTTAGCCACGACCTCCTTGTCACCCACGCACCGTTAACAAAGGGTTCGATTGTTCCAATGCAAAATTCATATACCTCACGATGAACACTTACGAAGGGTTTTCATGTCTTTGTGATACCTAGTTTTAGTAACAAGCTAAACCCGTAGCTATGTTGCATCGTAAATGTTAGTGAAATCGACATCATGCACAGCTGGCCATAACAAGCAGTTAACAAGTATTTTCGCCCAAAATGAGTAATGAAGCAAGTATCACATAGTTAAACAGGTACCTTATCTGAAACAAGAATTATCTACTTCACAGTTTTTATTTCTGTCTTAACATGTACATTACCTTCTAAAGTTGCTTGTTGTTTAGTCTCTATGGTGTAGTTTGGTGCAAACTCAATGAACTCTTTGGCATCATCAGCTAGCCTTTGCGATGCCAAATGGTAGGTCTGCACTCCTGCTTGCTCAATTGTACACTGTCAAAAGAATAATGTTGTTGTACGTATTAATCATCAGTATCAATAGAGGTTTTATGAGGTGCCTGTCCTGTCTAAGTCTTCGCCAGACCTGGGACCCTAAATGTTGTAATCATGTACAGCAAATTCAATCCCTTAACCCTTTAAGCGCCAAATGGTGCAAATTGCACCAATCGTATGATTTCATTAATAGCTGCCTTATAGCAACATTTTTAAATACCAAGTTTAAATGCATATTAAACCAATCACAAAAACATCCATATTTTTCACAACTTTTATTGCTTCTCACAAGTTAACTTTATATCAATTCTGCAAGTAGATCATGTATGCAAATAGTAAATCTTCAGGAAAATGTGTCATTCAGGGAATTCACAATCAAATTTAACAAAAAGCAGCTATCAATGAAAACACTAAATTTTTGCCATCGGCGCTCTAAGAGTTAATGGCGTAAAATATTCAAAATCATACCCCTAAATGTCGTATACATTGGACATTTGACCCCTTAATGGTGTTTTAGGGGAAGCGGGTTAGCGCAGCAGTCTTTCCCTCGCTTTGCACCAATGCGGTCCCGGGTTCGATTCCCGATCCAGACGCTGTATGTGCATTTGGTTTTCAGTCCATGCTCACTTCCGCAGGTTTTTCTCCGGGTCCTCCGTTTTCCTCCTGCACTAAAACTGAATATTAAAGAAAGATCTAGGACCCCAATGGAAATAAGCTTCATTAGAGGCTTTCTTGGTTTATCCTTGGCTATCAGCCTAAATAACTCTTTCTTTCTTTTCTTAACACACTGAAATGGACCCTAAACAGCTCAGCACACTATTTTCTGCCACAAAAACATGAAAGTAATACATTTGGAAGTCTTTTCTGTTGTATTTCTTTGAGTTTTAGAATTTAGCTATCGAAAAAGTGACCCTAAAGTCAAAGATATCATAAAAAGACCAACCTTAATGTCGAAAGTTACCCTGAAAAGACATTGATTTTTCTTAAGACGTCAACGACTCCAATGGACCAAAATCCAACCCTTTTTTTGATGTTTTTTCTGATGAACATGCGTACCAATTTTGGGCCAAATTGATCATGCCTATAAAGTGCACTTAAGCCCATGATATACTAGCAAAACGCAACTAGCTCAAAAAATACGCAACAACTTCACAACCTGATATCTTTGTATAATACTCAAAAACTTGAATTTTGTTGGTTCTGCAGTTGTCACAAAAACACTTAGATTTCTGTTAAATTTAAGTTCCTGTGTGTGATTTTAGTAACCTTGATGTACATATTTAACACTAAAATGCTACCCTCTAAAAGATGGGTTTTCTTTTTCAGGTTTTGAAACTTGTAAAATAAACGTACCATAAGCTTTGAGTGTGATTTGGAAGTAGAGGTATCACTTGGACCAATTTCTGAAGCAAATCTCTTCTTTTTCTTTTGTATTGGTAGTGCTCGTCCATACCAGCCATTCCTTATAGACACAGTAGACCTTGAAGTGACAATCATGGTTTATTATACTGTTGGACACTGCAGAAAATACAAATCAAAAATTATATTCAAAATTAATAAAGGTCAATCTTTTTAATGCGGACACCCAAAAAAGGCAGATTTGTTAAGAATGATAATCCATACTTTAAAAAATATAAACCAAAAACAGGAAAAAATCGCTATCTGCGAATGCAGTAAGAATCGTATTCTACAACGTGGTAAACAAAAACATGCGTTTTTAAGTGGTCCCATTTCCGTTACATCATAGAAATTTTACAAAACCGCGTCGCTCGAGCTTATAAGAATAACTCAATATTAGACCTTCAACCTCCATAAAAGTATACATTTTCTGAAAGGAAATTATCCAAGGAATCCAAAAATGCACCTTTCAAAATCATAGGGTGAAGCTAAAAAAAGTTATGGGTCAAAAGCTGATGAAAACAATGGAAAAAAGGATGCTTTTGAAACAAATTTGCAAAAAAAAAAAATCTGAAGACCCCATACCAAAAAGGAATTCATATTTCAATTTTTCAAAGATACTAATAAATTTGCAATATATCATTCTTTGATGGTGGTGTGACTGTGACTATCTTGTGTTTTCTGAATCCTAAATGTGTACCTCAGATATGGATTTACCGGATAAAAAATCAGACAAAGCTCTTACAGATAATTTAATACATATTAAAGGAGAAACAATTTCATCTAAAATAATTTTGTTTACCCATCATATGTGTAGAAACAAAATCTTTTTAAATTTTGAAACTAGAAACACTGTTTTCACATCTTTTTTGTCACCGGCGACAAAAAATAAAGCAGGTAAAGAATTGCAACTTTCTCCAATATTCCTTAAAATTATGGAAAACTACTTATAGGTTATATTACTATTCTGAGACGATTAGCTATAATCGTCTCAGTTACTATTAACATCAGGGGTGTGAGAGGCCAGTTGACAAAAACGAGGAAAAGCGTCGTAAAGTCAGGAAAAAGGTCAAAAACGGGCTGAAAATGAATAAAAAAGCTGAAAATTTTAACACAAGAAAATTTTCAAAAACAAGGAAATTGGCTGAAAAGAGGAACTCTTACACCCCTGTAACATGTTCTACCGATTCATGTAAAAAAATATGTAGGTAAAAAATTAGTGGGAAGAATCTAGGCCAGTCCCTTTAAAACTGAGAAAAAACGCATGGCCTTTCGTAGCTGCTGTTGTGGTAAACAAAAACATTTTACATGCGCTAAGAATCAATCATGGCCGACTGAACGCAAAAATACCCTTAAAGAAATCAGAAGATCTTATCGAAATTATGTTAAACAAATCTGTTCTGACTCTCCCAAAAAGTTTTGTACTTTCGTTAAAACCCTGAAAGTTGACACTATTGGTATTCCTACCCTGAAAAGAAATGGTAATCTTGAGTCAGACAACAAGAACAAAGCCGAGATTTTAAATGACCAATTTAGATCTGTCTTCACCAATGAAAACCCTAAACTTCCATCAGTGCATGATTGGGAACTTCCTATCATGCCGGACATCCAAATTTCTGTTGATGGAGTGAAAAAATTACTTGAAAACTTGGACCCTAGTAAAGCCCCAGGGCCGGATAATATTTCGCCAAGAATCCTTAAATTAATCGCTGAGGATATAGCCCCGGCATTAACTGTTATTTTTCAAAAATCTCTAGACACCGGCGAAATTCCATCATCCTGG
The DNA here is from genome assembly GCA_000969725.1 of Ophiothrix spiculata. Classification (NCBI taxonomy): domain Eukaryota; kingdom Metazoa; phylum Echinodermata; class Ophiuroidea; order Amphilepidida; family Ophiotrichidae; genus Ophiothrix; species Ophiothrix spiculata. Next base: position 90,001 of record JXSR01S002020.1, read on the forward strand.
CTGCGCGCAAATATAACACCACTCTTTAAAAAAGGAGAGCGCACCAACCCAGCGAACTACCGCCCGGTCTCGCTTACATGTATATGTTCCAAAATTCTTGAACATTTAATTCATTCCAACATCATGTCCCATTTTGACAAATTCTCCATCTTATTCTTAACAGATAAACAACATGGATTTAGAACTAAACGGTCGTGCGAAAGTCAATTAATTCTTACCATTAATGATCTAGCCCAGAGCCTTGATAAAAAATCTCAAATTGACATGGCCATAATGGATTTTTCAAAAGCTTTCGATAGCGTCCCTCACAACCGGCTTCTTCTAAAACTTAAGAAGTATGGTATCAAAAATAAAACCCATGTTTGGATTTCAAATTTTCCTCAAGCATCGTACTCAAAGGGTCGTTGTCGGTGGAGAACACTCTACTTGGACTGATGTTGTTTCAGGCGTCCCGCAGGGTACGGTGCTCGGGCCACTTTTGTTTTTAACATGTATACATTAATGATCTCCCAAATAAACTTAACTCATCTGTTCGTCTATTTGCCGACGATTGTGTTTTATACCACCAAATTTAAAATGATACTGATTCTGAGGAGCTCCAACATGATTTAGATACCCTAGTTCAATGGGGAAAAGATTGGCAGTTATCTTTCAACGATTAGGGGCGCCGTAGTGTAGTGGTTAGCGATCTCGCCTTACACGTATTGGGCCCGGGTTCGATTCCCGGTGAGGGCACTTGCCGGAATGGAATCTCGGAATCTTTGCTTAGACGTTTATCTGACTTAGTGGCAGCATTGGGCAGATATTCTAGTTCTACTCCGCTCCTAGCATGAAG
>JXSR01S002021.1:25622-35768 GCA_000969725.1 Ophiothrix spiculata
AAAACAACAACATATTTTCAGTAAATAATCTACAGTAACTATACCCTATATCTGACATGATTTTTCACTTCATTTTGAGATTCCATGTTCAATGTCCTTTCAAATGTATACTTTTACTATCATAGGTGGTTTAGTTATAAAGATATGCCTAAAAGAAAACAAGTTAATGTCGCGCAATGTAAAATATGGCATTTGATACAGTCAGGTATGCTAAAAAACATCAATAATCCAACTATAACCCTACTTACACTAAGTTGCAAGTTTCAACATAATTTAATGAATAGCTCATAGTGTAAGCTTTTCTTTGACACCAAAATCACACAAGAAGATTAAGTGATTTATGCACTTTTTTCAAAATCGAGACGATAAAACTGAACTTCCATTGACTTTGTATTGGGTGAGCTGCTTCCCGTGCCACCCTTGTTTTTTTTTTTTTTCAATTCAAACTGTCATAACTTTGTTTCTGTTCAACCTAACTCAACCAAACTTCACAATTTAAGTATAATGTTTTAGCTTTGAAAGGACACCAGTATCATTGCAATACCTTGAATATTTTTGAAGATATATGACAGAAAAACTAACATAACATGGCAAAAAATGTAACAAAACCACCCTTTTTGATGTTGAGGTCCAAACGCATGGCCAAATCCAAAAGATATCGATTCACTCAGCGCAGGCGCACATTCATTTATAAGCAGATTGGGTTGTTTGACTTGTTGTAATGTAATTATGGTAAAAGAAACAAGTTTGTTTTTAATTTTTCACAAGCGCATTTCTTTTTGATCATTTAACCAAAATTTATAGCGAAATAAAATAAAATAGGGGGAGAAGTACATAAGTTTTTTTTAAACCTACAGAAATTAAATTACCAGGCAAAAATGTCGCGTTGCCGTTACTAATTGGCGTACGGTACCTTGAAGGATAATTATTAGGCCTTATTTGCCAGGCAATATGTATAGGTTTGAACTTGTAGATTATTCTACATTCCATTTTAGGTAAAAAAATAGGCATGCATCTGTAAACATGATAAATAGGCTATATGTGTGGTGCTCTGGCATAATGAGTGGAAAGTCGCGATTGAAGATTTTGAATAAATGGCTGCTAATTAATAGCTAAAGTAAAAATATGATGAAAATAACAAAGTTCGTTTTTTGACATAAAACAAATAAATACATTAGTGTTAACCTATATTTCGCGTTTTGAAGGTCAATTACGCCGGGAAGTGTATTCATTCACGGGTAATTGATCGCGTTTTGCTATTATACACTATAGTAAACAGAAACTTTACAATAGATTTGCGACAGTTTTTTACTGCCAGATTTTGAGTTGACTGCCTTGTGTTTCTATCTCTAAATGAAAATTGTAGAAAGAAAGTATGACATATTATATATCATTCGAAAGCTGAGATTATAGAGTATTAAAATATGCCATAAACTCAATTTTGAAAATCGCGACTTTCCGCTCATTATGCCAGAGCACCACACATATGATAATCAAATGGAAAATGTGACATTAATATATTCAACATGTTCTGCTCAGTATAATGCTACTATTTTAAACTATTAATTTAATGTGGACATGTTAGAAGACACAAGCAAAGACAGCAAGAAAGTCTTAGCATCTATTTTTTCTTTTATAGTCAATATTTAGCCGAAAAACCATGTATTTTTTCCTGTTTTAGCCCATAGCATTGAAACTTTTTGGTTTTTAATTTTTTTTTCTTCAGAATATCATGAAATAGTGTTGTTAAAAAAATAAAAATAAATAGATAAATAAATACACAATAAGTAAATATTCAATAATAAATAAGTATATAAATAAAATGAATTAATTATTTTGATAATAAATAAATGTAATTTGATAAGTAACAAATAAATAAATAAAATGAATTAGGCCTAATTATGTTAATAATAAATAAATAAATGTAATTTTATAAGTAACAAATAAATAAATAGATACAATTTTTCTCTATAAGAATAAAACTAAACGCATTTATAATTGCCGTTATTGTATAAAAATAAATATACTTTATGTAGAGTCAAAGAACGCCGCCGGTACTTGATACGCGTAATATTGGATTTCCCACTGATGGCTTGAAATCACTTTGGCGAGATAATTACATCAATCTCGGATTTCCCGGGAAATGAAAACAATAGTGATAGATGTTAGTTTGATTGACAGGGTTACTAGGTTGTCCCATAGTGGCTTGTATTTCAACACAGAAGGCAGCCTATTGGAATTTTCAAAATGCTGAATTACTCGTAACTTGGAAACGAACGGTCGGAAACAAGTGAAATTTTCAGTATAGATTTATGTTGTTCTTTTTTATTTCGTTAGGAAAGAGGTGAGGTATTTGTCGCACCAAAATCATGAATTGCACCTTTAGATGACATTATCTTTAAAAAGGTAGACTGGCGTATGGAAAATGTTTTTGTTTACCACGTTGTAGAATACGATTCTTACTGCATTTGCATTTACAAGTGATATTTTTCGTTTTTGGTTGATTTTTTTTAAGATTATGGAGATGATCAAGTACCTCATTCTTGTCACTCATGAACGTTTTATCCACCCTACATTGGAACCAATGTCCGCGCTACCACATCGGACATTGGATTTCCCCAACCACCTGTTACAACACGTCTCCAATGGGAGCCGAAAATTCTTCCTAAAATCTTGTGATCCAAGAAAGCAAACAATCTGAGCTTGCATAATCAGCGTCATCTGTAATAGATCATACACATATTCAATTATACATGTAGGCCTACCTTACTTGATATTTGAAACATTAATTCTTACCTTCAAATTATAGTAAAATTCAGAGAAACACGCTACATGTGCCTACTTTCTGAACATTGTAAATGTTGCACTTTTATCATGATATTTTGGTAAAAATATATTCATTTATAAGTGACGTCATAAAATTAGTCCCTTCTACAGCATCGTACATGTTTGTAAACATTACTTCAATACTCACGAATGGAACCAACATTTTCCAGTGGAATCGTAGCCCTGAGCAAAAATGTTAAATTAGCTACTTTTAAATGGCTTCATAACCTTAATACAAAGACACTCTATTCACAGGCTTATAAGTTTGTTGTTGGTAAGAGTGCTCACTGGTGGGGTCAAGACATGTGTGTTTAAAACATAATAAATTACTTGCCAAAATCTTGAATAAAGTTCATTTTAAGTTCGTTAATGTCTGTGAATCATCAAATGTTGTCTACTCTAAATTACTTTAAAGTAAAAATTCTCTGCCAATCTAATATTGCGCTTTACATCACTAGAACTGTTGATCAATTTTAAACTAGTCAATTAGGTGGTGGACCTGAAGTAGCTGTCAAAAATGTACTATTGTTTGATAAAGTTTCTCCAAAACAAGACACAGAATTAGCCCAGGAGTTTTCAAAACTGCTATTAATTTAAATTAATTAGTTATTAATAAATTGATAGAAGTTTAAAATAATAAATTTTGGCTTTAGGCCCAAAACATACATTTTGTTGCCAAAAATGTATGGAAAGGCTAACTAAAATTTACTGAAGTATTTAGAGCTGAATTACTTATTTATGATCTAGGGTTGGTTTTCTTAAGGGGGCTACAGTGTTCACAGATTTCAAAATTTGGTTCCAACATCAAAACTGAGATAAATGCATTACATTAAACTACAGAATCTCTACATTCAGATGCTTTTTATTTGAGTTCAAACGGACTTGTGGTTCCAAAGTTATGATCATTTGAAGTGCGGTATAGTCACAAATAGTGGGATGTTTTTCAATTACATTTTTATAGCAAAAACGCCCAGCCTGTTATTTTAAGTAATTTCTATTGAAATTATTTTTCTGTAAGTTATTAACATGTTTATTGAAATAGGTTGATTTAGTCAGGGTTGGTATGTCCTTAGGGGGTGGTTTGATGGCTTTTTGTGGGGATTTGCTCATTTTTGCATTTTTCTGAAGTTAAAGGTTCACTGATATTAAAAACCAATGTTGGCATTTTGTAAAATATATGGCGGCCATTTTGGATTTTCAAAATGACCGCCATTTTCAATATATAATTTCCTATATCTTTGCTTTTAAAGCACCTAGAACAATCATTTTAGTGACTCTAAACATATGTTTTTGGGGACAAAGAGTTCAATTAACATACTTATACTCTGCAAAAAATAGTCAAATTACCAACCATTGGGTAAATAGTAACAGTTAAGTAAAAACCAATCCATTTAATGTTATGTTAAATGGATCTTTCCAGTTTTTATTATAGCATGGCAAATAACCATGAATGAGGGACTACTAGGTGGAGCTTGGTCATCTGCAGTGTTGGTGCCAGGACCACTTCCTTTATACCCCAGGAGTCAAACAAACCAACATTTTTAAAGCTTCCTTATGTGGCCATCAAACACAACTCGCACGTTCCCAAAAAATATATAGTTTGGCAGCCATTTTGGACTTTAGAACAGGCTCCATAGTGCATTTTAAACATGCTTACACCCATATTTGCGAAGAAATTCTCCAACTGTTACCCACAAAGACATTTTCCAACAATTATTCTGAACATTTAGTGTTTTTGATACTGTTTCAAAGTGCTTCTAACCCCATTTTGCAGATAAAAATCATATTTTGGCGTCCATTTTGGATCTCAACACAGGCTCCATAATATTTGAAACATGCCGACACCTTTATTTGGAAAGAAATGCTCCCACTTTTACCCACAAAGCCATTTATCAACCATTATTGCATTATTGTGTTTTTGACACTGTTTCAAAGTGCCTCTAACCCAATTTTGCACATGAAATCGTATTTTGGCGGCCATTTTGGATCTCAACAGAGGCTCTATATTAGAGTTGAAAAATGCTAACACCCTTATCTGTGAAGAAATGCTCCCATTGTTACTTTTAAAGTCATTTTCTGTCTATTATTTTGAAATAGGTTGATTTAGTCAGGGTTGGTACTTTAAAATCTCGATATATTGCACCTCATGTTTTGCTCATAAACATGTTTCTTACCACAATACCAACAGGTCTACATCACTAATCAGATGTTAAAATGAAAGTTACATTCGTTATATATCAGACACAGGCAATCAATTTCATATACTCTTTCAAAGTGCTTCTTACCCAATTTTGCACATAAAAATCATATTTTGGTGGCCATTTTGGATCTCAACACAGGCTTCATATTGGATTTGAAACATGCTAACAATTTTGGAAGAAATGCTCCCATTGTTACTAACAAAGCCATTTTCTGTCGATTATTTTGAACAAGACTGTTTTGAAGTACCTCTAGCCCATTCTTGCACATGAAAACATATTTCAGCAGCCATTTTGGATCTAAACACAGGCTCCAGTTTGAGTTTGTAACATGCTGACACCCTTATTTGGGAAGAAATACTCCCACTTTTACCCACAAAGCCATTTACCAACCATTATTGCAAACATTTTGTGTCTTTGCTTCTGTTTCAAAGTGCCTCTAACCCAATTTTGCACATAAAAATGGTATTTTGGCTGCCATTTTGGATCTCAACAGAGGCTCTATATTGGATTTGAAACATGCTAGCACCCTTATCTGTGAAGAAATGCTCCCATTGTTACTTTCAAAGTCATTTTCTGTCGATTATTTTGAACATCTGGCGTTTTTGATACTGTTTTGAAGTGCCTCTAACCCATTTTTGCACATGAAAACATATTCTGGCGGCCTTTTTGGATTCCAGAATAGGTGCCATTTTGAACTTGATGCAATATGATACACATTTTCCATATAATTTCACATATAAAAATCATACATTTTCATTTTCATTTTCATATTACCACATCAAATTATGGGTCAACTGAGGAATTTGATACACAACCGCTTTTACCCCTGTACAGACCACCACTATTTTGAACTTAGCCCCCAACAAGTCAAATAATACTTTTGGCGATCCATTAGTATACTATTTTTTATCATTTTATAAAATTTCTTCTAGCATATGAAACCTAACAGTAATGAAGATGCGGAGATGTTCATCAAAGAAGAGTTTTGTGTTGGTGATTTTGACCTTGGTACTGGTTGAACTAAGACTTTTCTATGGACCTTTACCAACTCTACTCAGATCAGCAGTCTCCTCACAAACACATATGATACAGGTAAGATGTGGTGGTTGGCTGCCCGAGGCTGCGGGTTGCAGGATGTTGAGTTGTGAAATGTTCCCTAAAGCTAAATTCATGATCGACGCAAACGCACGACACACCGAGCATGTGCAGTAAAAGATTTGAGGAGCTCTGATCAATCGACAGAGGTTGTGGGTTCGAGCCCCGGGCCAGGCGGTTTTCGTCTCCTTGTTTCCTTGAGCAAGAAACTTTACTCTACTTGCTCCGTGGTCTGACAGTCATGTAAAGCCGTGGGTCCCCTGTACGAATAGACTCCTTCATGGGGTATGCATGTTATCATGCAAGTACTTGTATCATTGATTGATTGATTGATAACACAACACCGAATGCGGCTTTGCAAACTGAATTGAGGAAAGCTCAACTCTCATTGCGTTTTCATGTTGTCAGCTGCTGCAGTTTATTTGCGTTTTGAGTGTGATTTCATTTGCGGTGTCGTTTGCGGTGAAAATTATTGGAAATGCAACACATTGCGTTTTGAGTATGAATTCAGCTTTAGATGCTATGCAAGCATTTTATGGACCCGCTTAATTGTTACAGGCGGGTGGGTTTATCCATAAGATCTTACATAGCAATAGGGAGGTGAGTGCATTGGCCATATAGTTCTCGCCATTCAAATGATTTTTTTTATTTCAGTACTTTGCACATATTGTAAGCTGACCAAGATATCCTTTAAGACAGTGTGTTTATATAGAAATTCTAGCCTAAGGTTGAGGATGCAATTATTTTGAAGAAGCAAACTAAGTTTTAATTGGGACTTCAACACAATTATTGGTGGTCATAATCTGTTCTTTTTTAGGAAACAGTCCAAAGCAAAAGAGATTTTAGATATCTTATCATAAAGGCCTACACATTGAAGTGTTGATTCCTAGGCTGTGTCGTCATTTTTCAGTAAATAGGAAAAATAACACAACAAAACAATTTTCAGAAAAGTGAAAGACCTGATGGCCCTTTGTGCAATTATGCTTTTAATATTTTACCTATATAGCTACTAACCTTGTGTTTGATTTAAAGTAGTTCAAGTCCCATATCAGTACATACATCTCTGTTATTAGTGGTACATGTATTTTAATTTTTTTTTTAGTAGCATCTTTGATCACTAATTAAATGTTGAAATTTAATTTTTTTTAGAGCTTCCTGGGATTTCCATTTGATGACTTTATGAAGAGACAGCAAAATATTCAGATTGCAAGGAAGAATCATCTGCAGCAAATATGCCAAAAATACCACAAAAGATCACCTGACCCATGGGCTATCATCGAATCAGGAGCCGATATGCTCGTTGATGAAAAACACAAGATTGTCATGTGCTGTGCAGCGAAGATAGCCGGGAAAAGCTGGAAGCGTGTTTTTAATGTCGCGACTGGTTTATCATACTCAACTATGGAGGATAATGGATGGGAAACTGTGGAAAAAGCACGCCAAATACATCGTTTGAAAAATTACACACCAGAGTCAATAAGAAGTATTTTTGATGATTTCACATTTTTTATGTTTTCACGTGATCCACTCTCAAGGATACTGTCAGCTTATAGGAACAAAATGGCACCCAATTGTTCTGATTATAAAAATAGGAATACATTTAGAAAAATTGGGTATCAGATTATTGAAAAATACCGTCCTGATTCAGACGCTTTAAAAAACGATGATCCCGACTTATATGATTTAACATTTCATGATTTTGTCCGGTTTCTAATTGATCAGGAAACATTGAGGAATAATCATTGGATTGAAAATTATCGATTTTGTCTTCCTTGTGATGTTCCATATCATATAATTGGCAGATATGAAACGCTGTTAGATGATGCAAAATATATACTGAAATTAACCAATCTTGATGCAGTTGTTAGTTTCCCTGAATCCGAAGGAGAGAAGGGAACAAGTACTTTTAGTTCAGATCCAAACAAACTTAAGTTTTTTTACAGCCAAATACCTGTCTCCGATATTGAACGACTTGTTGAAAAATACAAAATGGATTATCTTCTCTTTAATTATACTGTTCCATCTCGCAGAGATCTTCTTCAATGGCTTCAATTATGATACAAATGTTGACACTACCCCTTGAAATATTTTCAGCAGATTTGCATTTGAACTTGTAGGGTGGCTTAGCACAGAAAGAATTTGTCTCTTCAATTTTCTTAGTTTTTGATATATGTTTTTTCATATGTGCTGATCACTTTTCTGAAATACAAAAGTGGGGTCACCTACTTTTGAGAAAATTCATTTCAAAAGCAGTATGTTTTACTACCGGTACTTTTTATCTGTAGTAAAGTCATAAAAAATGAAGACAAAAATGCTTATAATTAAAGAACGGCTGTATTTATTTTTTTGTCTTTTACATATATTGCTGGCCTTATACTTATCTTTCAAAAAATGTGTTTATATGGTCACTGGCTAATTACTATTTGGACAAATTAAGCAAAAAATCGGCATGTTTTAACAATGACAAATACCCTTAACTCTCATTTACCCTAAGGGAGTGGGGGTTGGAGGGGATTGTTGCAATCCTCTCCCCTCGATGTTTGTCCCTTGTTGCATAAAAATGCAAAAGCAACTGACCAATAGCATTTAGGTAATCTCTTTTACATCCTTTTGGGTCATTTAGATGAACAGAAATCTGGGATACCACTTAGGTGAAGGTGTGGTAGAGTAGGCTGCTGAAGTTAAGTGTAAAGCTAGGATTCCTTTTATCCGTTTGCGATGCGGATACGGTGAGTTTTGCACTGTAATGGTACTGGTAGTGGTATAATTTATAGCACACGATTGAATTGAGATGAATGGTATCAGGTTGAAAGCTGAGATTCAATTTTGTCCATCCGTTTTAATGCCAGGGTTCGTACGGTCCTTGAGAGTCCTTGTAAATCCTTGAATTTGAAAACACGTTTTCAAGGCCTTGAAAGTCCTGGAAATTTGCACAGAGTCCTTGAAAGTCCTTGAAAATTGATAATTTATGGCTAACTGATCCCAAATTCAGTGAGTGGATTGATGTCGGCAGGAACAAGAGTTCAGCATACTGCAAATTATGCTGTGGTAAGTCCTTGAAAATCATGCTTTTGGACCTTGAAAGTCATTGAAAAGTCCTTGAATTTTAAAGGCTCCAAGGTGTACGAACCCTGTTAAATGCGTTTTCATTTCAGCATCTTCTCTAATTGAAAAGTTTCCGCATGACCAAAACGCATTCAAGACGGATGAATCGCTCCAGGGACCGATTCAAATAAATGCATGGGTTTCCGGATAGCCGCACCGCAAACGGACCAGATAAAAGGAATCACTCTCGTTGAAAACCATTATATTGATTCTAAACACACTGCATGCGAAACGCATGCAGAATCGCATTGAAAATGGACGGTAAAAATTGAATCTCAGCTTCAACTTAATCCTATTCAATCATAAACGGATAAAAGGAATCCTAGCTTAAGGGGGGTGGGGGGGTGAGGCCCTGTGAAATTTTATGTTGCCATTTTGAAAAGTATTTGCATGCTATGAAGCTTAAACTTACAAGAAATCTTAGAATTTTAATTTCCCTTACTTACTTACTATTATAAAAAACAATTGATGCAAGTTGGATATTTAGTACTTTTTAGCAACATTTTAATTTGTAGCCACTTTTGCAGAAAATCATGATTTTCGAATCCAGAAGTACTTTTTGATGTCACAATTACGCATCACCTTGACCGATTTTTATGATCTTGGTATTGTTGGATAGGGATGGAACATATACTATACATTGATAGCAAGTCAAGTTCATAGGATGTTTGGTTCAAAAAAATTAGTGGGGGGTTGCAACAACCCCCTCCCTGGGTAGACATGTTACAAAACTTAGCCTGATTAGACGAGGGTTAAGCACTACATTGCATGCGTTTTGAGCCTGGGGGCCACTGTCATTGCAAGGTGGACACCATGCTCATACATGGACTTTCAATATGGACCCTAAGCGAGTATTTATCTTTCGTCCATATGATACCCCAAACAAGTATTTTGTCATCTTTTCCCAACCCTAAACAAG
>JXSR01S002021.1:35818-50066 GCA_000969725.1 Ophiothrix spiculata
TTCGTCCATATGATACCCCAAACAAGTATTTTGTCATCTTTTCCCAACCCTAAACAAGTATGTTCAAATCAAGTCTGAAAACATACCCTTTTCAAAAAAGTCATTTCAAAAGCAGTATGTTTTACTACCAGTACTTTTTATCTGTGGTAAAATCATAAAAAATTAAGACATAAACGCTTATAATTAAAGAATGGCTGTATTTTTTTTTCTTTTTTACTTATATTGCAGGCCTTATACTTATCTTTCAAAAAATTTGTTTATATTGTCACTGGCTAATTACAAATTAATTAATTACAAATTACAAATTGGCATGTTTTAACAATGACAAATACCCTTAACTCTCATTTATCCATAGGGGAATGGGGGTTGGAGGGGATTGTGGCAATTCTCTCCCCTCGATTTTTTCCCTTGTTGCATAAAAATGCAAAAGCAAATGACCAAAAGCATTTAGGTAATCTCTTTTACACTCTTTGGGGTCATTTAGATGAAAATAAATCTGTGATACCACTTAGGTGAAGGTGTGGTAGAGTAGGCTGCTGAAGTTGAGTGTAAAGCTAGGATTCTTTTATCCGTTTGCGATGCGGATACGGTGCGGTGCGTTTTGCACTGTAAGGGTACTGGTAGTGGTATAATTTATAGCATACGATTGAATGGAGATGAATGGTATTAGGTTGAGAGCTGAGATTCAATTTTGTCCATCAGTTTTAATGCGTTTTCATTTCAGCATCTTCTCTAATTGAAAAGTTTCTGCATGAGCAAAAAGCATTCAAAACGGATGAATCGCTCCAGGGACCGATTCAAATTAAATTAATGCATGGGTTTCTGGATAGCCGCACTGCAAACGGACCAGATAAAAGGAATCCCTCTCGTTGAAAACCATTATATCGATTCAAAACACACCGCATGCGAAACGCATGCAGAATCGTATTGAAAATGGACGGTCAAAATTGAATCTCAGCTTCAACTTAATCCTATTCAATCATAAACAGATAAAAGGAATCCTAGCTTAAGGGGGGTGGGGGTGGTGAGGCCCTGTGAAATTTTATGTTGCCATTTTGAAAAGTATTTGCATGCTATTAAGCTTTATCTTACAAGACATCTTAGAATTTTCATTTCCCTTACTTATAAGCAAAAAACAATTTGTGCAAGTTCGATATTTAGTACTTTTATAGCAACATTTTAATTTTTAGCCACTTTTGCCGAAAATCATGATTTTCGAATCCAGAAGTACTTTATGATGTCACAATTAAGCATCACCTTGACCAATTTTTATGATCTTGGTATTGTTGGATAGGGATGGAACATATACTATACATTGATAGCAAGTCAAGTTCATAGGATGTTTGGTTCAAAAAGAATAGTTGGGGGTTGCAACAACCCCCTCCCTGGGTAGACGTGTTACAAAACTTAGCCTGATTAGACGAGGGTTAAGCACTATATTGTATGCGTTTTGAGCAGGTGGACCCCATGCTCATACATGGACTTTCAATATAGACCCTAAGCGAGTATTTATCTTTCGTCCATATGATACCCCAAACAAGTATTTTGTCATCTTTTCCCAACCCTAAACAAGTATGTTCAAATCAAGTCTGAAAACATACCCTTTTCAAGTAAGCCTTCAAATTATGTTTTCATCAGATGTTCTAAACTATGTACCACACCACACAAATTTCTTTCATCATTAAAATAAAAGAGTACAATGAGACTCGCTGTGACAACTCCGTTCCGTTTTCCTGATTTCTGTGGGCTTCTCGTAGTTTTGAACAAGGCCGACTTACTGTTCTGTTGAATCTTGACACGAACGTAAGGAGAGACGCTGCTGTCTGTCTTTACAGTAACATCGCCTTTTATGAAAACCTGAGCCTTGCTTGAAAGGGTCCGTCCTTAAAACTATAACAATTTATGAACTGCTTTCAGTTACCGATGTTGTGAAAGTTAAAGCGAAAGCGCCACATCAAGGACAGAAAGTATTTAGTCTACTTGCTTTTACCAGTCGTCAACACGGTCAAACAAAATTTCGACAGTTGGCATCTACAACAGGGACCGCTGATATTTTATTTTTCGTCCGGATTTTACTTTACGCCTTATAAGTTTTCAAACATTTCTGAAATATTTATGTCTAAAATACGTAATTTTCACGGCATGCAAAATATATGCCCTTTACAAGTATCCAATCTGGAAAACTATACCCTTTTTTCCTGATTTTTGCAATTTTGATACCCTTTCCGATGTACTCGCGTACATCGCTTTTTCGAGAAAAACAACCCTTTTTACTCGTTTTTGTGTACACGCATGGTGTCCACCTTACAATGGCAGTGGCCCCCGGGTTTTGAGACCTTTGCACAAATGCAGGTAGTCTGGATATGAATGGTTTTATGCATGAATATAAGAATGACGCTTATATGTAACTTTGCGTTCAATTAAAGGCCTGAGTAAAACCTTTGATATTGTATCTCAACCCCCTGATATCAGCTCACATGTGTTTGACCAACACCTCCCTGTTCTGTGCTAAGCCACCTTATAAGAGAATGCAAAGTTTTGTGACTAGTGTATATGTACTGTTAAGATGATATGTGAACTGGTTAAAATTTTAACAATATATGTGAACTGGTCAACATTTTATACATTCCTCAAGCTTGGGCATAGTATGTTTCACTGAAAGTTAATGTGGACATTTTTGTGCACAGTATTTTTTAGCTTATGGGTAATTTTGGATCATTGTTAGCATTTTTATTTATGCATATTTTACAATGTATATACATTGTTTTTGATGTGTATGTATGTATCATGTAATTTTGATATTGGTGCTGATACTGATTATTAAATGGTTTTTCAGAGATCAGCATTATGAAAGCATCAATGGGTGTCTTGAACTTAACCCCCCCATGGATCATCAGGCATTCAACGTGAAATTGATGTCGAATCTTCTTGTCACAAAAAAAAAGAAAGAAAGAAAAAAAATAGTCCCCACTTAATCTTTCAAAGTGGATCTTCAACCTAGCTTTTAAGGAAGTAATGTGGATGAGAGGTGAATCGGTTTGTTTGATGATCAAGACCAAAGTGATTATTAAAGGAGGAGGGTAGGATCAAAACTCTTGTTTATGATTGCTAATACAGTAGAACCTCGTTAACACAAAAACCCAGATAAGACAACAACCCAATTATTGATTTTCTATGTGAAATCAGTTGCATAACACAAAATCCTGATAACCCAAACAAAACTATTTTGACCCCAGTTATGTTGTGTTAACAAGGTTCCACTGTAGTCTGATCTGAGAGGTTGTTTTCATTCATGATATTCAAAAACCAACATTTTAAAGATATGTGTTTTTTTAGTAAAATACAGAATTAGATAAATATTTTTATATGTGAAGAAAACATTATACATACTGTTTTATATTCTTATATCTATGTTGATGTTTTGATGTTTAAAAAAGATATACTTTTTAACGGCTTTTGTCCAAACATATTGCAAGAGGCATTTTCTGAATATTGCATTTACCAAATGATGTTAACTCATATTTGCCAAGAAATAAAGGTATGTGACTGTCACTAAAATAAGGTCATAACAATATACATCGTCATGTGAGTGCAAGAAAGTCGTATCTGCAATGGCTGCCCTGAGTTATATCTATTTTACCACTTGTCACAAGAATATGAAAAATCCCTCAAGATTCCACTCTCTTTAATATGTCAGTGGTTCTTGAAATGGTTCAACCACTGACCCAAGACTAGAGATTATACAGTGTGCAATCCAAATTTATGACAAATTGCAGCTATTGCAGATACAACTTTCTTGCACTCACATGACGACATGTGCGAGGGGTGCTCAATAACATTTGTTAAATATTTTGTCATATTATGGTGTTCAATAAGTTTGTGGACTGCAGTAGAAGGAAGCAAACTATGCTATTTTCATGATATTCAATGTTATGTAAATGTAGTTCAACTTAAAATTTCTAAAGTATCCAATAACTAATTCACAGAAAAACTTAAAACCTGTTAGAGCAGTGGTGGGCAACTTTTTTTACCTCTGCGGACATAAAAGCCCCACCATAAACCTACGCATGTAGGCTTCAAAGAACTCAAAAGTATATTTATAATTTAGGCTTATTTATTATGCTTTAATTATAGGCCTAATTGTTACTATTCTAAAGGTGATAGCAATGAAATGATATGTGAACAAACTACCGGGCAAACTACCGTATCCAAGATTCCGGTGAGCTCATCCCAGACCTACGGAATATTTTGTTTATTCTCCATTTGTGTAGGGGTGGATGACGCTAATATAATGGCTGATATCATCTGTCTTCGTAATTACCCACTTTTTAAATCACGCATCAAATGACCTTCTCTTTTGTTGCAATGATGTTCTTTTTCTTACATTTAATGTAAAATGGGAAACTTTTGTCAATTTGCACCTGCCATTAAAGCTTATTAACAAATTTGTAATAAGAATGCCCAGAAAAACTCCAATTTTTCCCTCTTCGCTCTGGGAAACAAGATTCTTGTGACACCCAAAATGAATATTGTATTTAAAGCTACCATTGTCAGATAGTCACAAAATATTTTTTTTTTCTCTGGGGGCCAGGCGGGCTGTAGATTGTTCAACACTGTGTTAGAGGTTTCTTAATATTTTTAAAGAATTATTTAAGCATATACATACAATCACTCCCTATATTATTTATAGGAATCTTAATTAACCATTAAGAATTATTCTTGGGCTACACATGCCAGTTGTTCTGCATTGACATGGGAAGTCGGGGATTAATTTCAACGGACTATGAAGACCGTATCAAGTCCATCTTTCAGGCAACCACAATACAGGTGAAACACCTATTAAAAGAAGGAACTCATCAGCCAGTTCGCTCTTCTTTAAAGTTACACCATTTGGAATGCTCGACACAATGCCATCAGAGAAAATCGTCCCTATATCAAATGCTGAGTTCCTCTCTCTCTGAGGCTTCTCCTTAGTTGCAACCCTCGGCTATATCGTTCACAAACTTAAAAAAATCCCCTGATACTACATAGAACACTGATCTATATAGTCACTGACAACCGAGCCGCTGGCCTCTCTTGTCAGTAAACCAAATCAGTCGAGCCCAATTGTAGTGCTAGCTTCTCCTGTGCTCATTGTGCTTTGTGTCTTGCATTTTGTGTATACTTAAATTTTTTGTTACAAGCCGTGTCTTGGGCTTTTGGTACATTCTTTGACACACTTTTGCAAATAAAAGAATGATTATAAATAAAAGTATATAGGAACGTAGGTAATGGTTATGTACACATAAAGTATCTTACCATATCTTAGTGTAAAACTGAAAAATAAGTATATGCTAAGGGAATAAAAACAAAAGCAATAGTTACTCGAAACTTATAATCAATTACATTGAACTACAAAACATGTTAATGAAAATGACATAGCTTATTTTCTTCTACCTCTGACCATGAACTTATTTAGCACCAGTTTAGGTACGGATGAATAGTGTGAGGGAATCTCGCTCAGGGGAGGGGATATATGTGACCCGTCATATCGAAAGGTACCTTAATACCGGCATAGTAAATTACGAGATACGGGCCATTGAAGCTGAGCATAATCAAAAACACGTCCAAGGTCGAATTTCTAATTTCATCAGAAATGTTACCTTTGAAGTGTATTCTATCATATTAATCAGGTATCAACATCCAAAACATAAGACAAATGTGTTAAAAATCGATATAAAAATTCTTTCCCTATTAAAGTTTTACCTAGTACAAAAACTTCAAACTCGATTTTCTCAGAACTATAGTTTTCCGAATCAGCCCGATGCCTTTAACCAATTTGGATGTAACTTTGCAACCAAACGTCCAATAACCAAAAGTAAGGTGTCATTTCAAAGCTTAAATTCTCAGCTTTCAGATGAGACCAAAAAATTCATTTTGATTTTGCCGACCTTAAGGTACCTTTCGATATGACGGGTCACATATTTGGATGTGAAGCCCTAAATATTGATTCAGTAGGACCAGATATTCAGTATAAAATAAAGATCATCTAATATCCTTAATTGACTGTATATATCCCACCGAATTAACACTGGCTGAGAACAAGTTTGTCCATAGTATTCTTCCAAATATTGATGACTATAATAGTAAACTGTGAAGTAAAAGAAATATGCTTTAAATTAAAATGCAGCATCTGTGTTTTATAATCATTCACTCTTGTGAGACAATAATTGACGATGCTTAAAGGTGGATTTTAACTTTTTAACTGTGATGTAGAGTAACGTTGAAGGGTAACAAGACTTGCAACTAAACACTTGCAACTGAAAACAACTGAATAGTGACGATACTGTACATGGCTAGTGGATTGTGTGAGTGTGTGAGCGTTAACAGACTTCAACTAACTATGAAAAATTTATGGCGTAAAATTCAAAACTGCAATTCGCAGGGCTACGTTGCTTGTAGTCATACTGTAATGCACCTATCACTTGTAATTCCAGCCCCTGGGTACCGGGCACTAGCGGGGAACTCGTCATGCTCGTGCGGGGAAGTTGTGCATGCTGATGTCCCCGCCAGGCGGGGAACGCGTTCGGGGATGCAGCAGTGGCTCGATTTAGGCGGGGAATTTGACCGGGACGTAAATCTATGAAATTTGAGCCCTTTCCCTGTGGAATAGGGCCGGGACTTCGTCGGTGACTCAGATTTGAGGATGCCCCGCCCTACGGGGAAGTCGGTGGAGTGTTAGGCGGGGACTCGTCAACTTGTGATGATCGAGCTCGGGCGTATTCCCCGCTAGCGCCCGGGTACCCGGGGGCCGGAGTTACAAGTGATAGGTGCATAAACGCACCTTAAGCGATGATGCTTATTTTGATGTGCATCTAGAATGGATGTGTTTAGTTGGTATATTTGGTTTATACTTCTTGTTTTATTGAGTATAGTACTAATGAATATAGTACATTTGCCATTAAAAAAACGAATTATATTTATATTTAATGCTAAACAGGTAGCTATGCTGAACAGATCACATAAGGATCATTATCAGCACTATACTTCTGATCATGTCCATACAGTTTGAGTTTTCCGCTAACAGGTGCTTGTAATTTATTGGTGTATATATAATAAAGTTTATGTATTTGATAAAGTATATGATATTTTATCATCCTAATTGTTGACATAAAATGGTCATATTTTGAGCTGGTTAAGACCGGGGGGGGGGGGGTCAATTTGGACAGTTAAATTCATTATATCCATTGCTCATCCTGGTTGTTGTATTTGTAATTTTGTGTTATGTTGATGTACTGGTCATCAATCTTTATTTAAAGCATTACTATAGGATTTTGATGAGAAATGATTTTGAATAAAAATAGTCTAAAATGAAGGAATGTGACTATCTAAAAGTGTTCCAAGTTTATTTTGTAATAAAAAACTTCTTTTTACTTTCCTAAACTAATGCATGCGAAATTAAATTCAGAATCCCGAATTTAATTCAACAAATGGTCATAACTGAAAAAAGGTAGCGAGTTTTAAAATATTTGGCAAGAAAATGTTGACGCCATGCAGAAAACAACAAACATGCATCTGCTTTGGCCACCACTTTGAAAAGGACTCTTCTTCAGAATTTTTATCATTTAGCTTCATTCAAAGTCCAGTTTTCAGATCCATATAATACTATTGGAAAGATGAGACTGTTCACTAGCATAACCTTGGTGTTTTGGGAGATGGCATGATTTTTGAAGAGCATATCAAATTTGTTCATAGTAGCTTTGCCTACGTGATAGTCTCCATCTCAGTTTCAGGTCCATTTCACCATCTTTATGAACTGTGGATCCGAGATAGTTGAAGGTTTCTATAACTTCTTAGCTAAGAAGTCGTAGAAACCTTCAAATAGAAATTCTATAATTTCACCATCTATAATAGTATTTTTTTCAAAGTCAGGGCACCTCTTGCATAATGACACAGGGAGAGCATATTTTTGATTAGATAAGGACAAGGATCCTCTCATCAATAAGTGCAATCCCTGCATGCATTGCAGTTAATGTGAAGTTTGATTTATAGGCCTAATGTATTTACTGTGGGGCAACTAACTTGACTACTTGTACAGCAAAGACCATAGGTATTTTTTCTCCAAAAGCTGTTAACAGACTGTACAATAAGATAGACATTTAAATGTGCCAAAATATGATATAATTTATAATCAGCAAAGAAGCAATGTAGAAATGTGTTTTAAGTAGTAATCAAATGATAACAAACACGTTTAAAACTTTTGCTTCCAATCAGATAACGAATACCATAATGTTTTCAACTTTTTTTTGAACATTCACCCACAGCCCTGATGAATGCAAATCCTTTTACCTCTTATTATAAATGAATAGACCAAAAACTTTTAATGAGGTGCTCTGGCTTAGAAAATCTACTATAGTTGGAATACCTTCAGATCTGTGGTGGACATGATCTTGGTTTTTTTTTATGTTCAGATACAATCCATGGTTACTATTCTCCTTTTTAACTATGCCAAATAGTGACTTCAGATCTTCTGACTCGATGATCAGGGTGGTATAATAATGTGCCCTCCAATATGTGCTCCAATATTGATCATTCATTGTTATTTGCTCTCATGGTGAATTCGCGAAACATAAGTTGAACAAATATGGAGACAATATGCACCCTAAATTGCCTAGGTGGACTCAAACCAATATGTCAGGCCAAAGTCTGTTCTAACAGCAGCTTCCTGGTTAGTATAGAAATTCTCAAGAGTGCCACTAGATGGTATGGAATTCCCAAGCTTAAAAGGGTGGTCCAGAGCCTGTTGTGATCCACACAATCGAAGGCTTTGGAATAGTCAATAAAGCAGTCATGTACAGTCCCTGGTTTCCATGATCCAATGGATTTTTGAAATCTGATTACGAGTTCCCTGTCCTTTTCTGAAGCCAGCTTGCGTGTGTGATAGTTCCTGCTCCATGTAGGAGTCCATTCTTCTGTGGATGATCTTGAGAAGAACCTAGCTTGCTTGCATGTGATATTAAGGCAGTTGTTCTGTTTTTGCTGCATTCCTGGGCATCACCCTTCTTTGGAATCGGTACAAAATACAGAGCGTTTCCTATCAAGAGGTCAAACTCCTGTCTTTCGGACTTTATTGCACAACTGCAGCATGATGTTAACCCCGTTGTCACCAATTTCTTGAAGCAGTTCTAGTGGGATGTCATCCTCCCCTGGAGATTTATTGGTTGATATTATTGACTGCAGGGCCCATTTAACGATTTCAGGATTTCTGGTTCGCTAGCAGTGAATGGAAGATCGCAATGAATGCAAGATTGCATGGATCTGTCATGGACAGATCTCATGAGTACATTTGTTTAGTGCACTGCTTTCATCGTTCCTGTATTTCAGCCCAAGATCTTGCCACTTTCATTTTTCAGGACACCAAGCTTGGCTCTGAATTCTCTACTGAGATCTCTGATTGTTGCAAAGACCTCTCTACTATTATCGACACCCTTGTTGTTTTCCTCTAATAATTTGGTATGGGTGTCATCTACGTAACGAAACCACCACGGATGGTGTGGGCAGTTAAAATGGCACGTAGTTTTAAATGTTCCTTATAAAGGTAACACACAACATTGATCCCATCACCGCTTTATAAATTTGCTGGTAAAAACCTCCATCGTAAACCAAATAAGTGCATTTCAGGCAAACCTTGAGGAGTATATATGCTTTGCAGATAACTTGGTAAGATCACTTAAGAGTAAGTGAAGAGCCTTGTTCTGAGCGAGATTGAATAATGGGTAGCCTAAAGCTTTATCAATTGGCACTGAAGTGAAAAGAAGAGTAACGTCTTAGAATCTCAGTTCTTCGTCGTTTTCAACTCTTTTTCGATTTAACGAGTTCAGCAAAGCTCTTGGAATTGGCAACATATTGGTGAACAGATTTCCCAATCAGTGGTGATAAAAAGCCCGCCAATACCTTATCAGTAATTATTGTCCCAATACTACTGACTATAGGGCGAAGTGGGGTGTCTTATTTATGCACTTTAGGGAGTCCATAAAATTTTGGAGGGTTTTCGACGGGGGTAGAGTACAACTGTCGGTATTTAACACGGTTAATACCACCAGGTCCTGCCCTCTTGTTCAATTTCCTTGAGCACTGACACGAGTTCTTTCTTATATTTACTGGTATAGGTCTTTCTTACCTAGACCTGATAGAATTGCGATTTACACTGTGCTTGCATGACATGCATACCGCATGAACAATTAGACATTGGCCGCCATTTTGAAATGGATTGACGGTTTTTTTTTTCATATGAATTACATTGAGTTTGTGTATCACTGTGTACAGCTTCACAGATAAATAATGTGGAAAACATCACATCATTTTTAAAGCGATCAAAATAATGGATCCAAATGGACCCCCACCATGTTACTAGAATGTATCCTGTTTCACTTTTCATCTCCAATACAAATTAACATGCCTACAAAATATCCACGTATAGCTTCGTGGAGCAAGGGTAGCGCGTCTGACTCCAGATCAGAAGTTTGAATCGTCACGCCGAAGCTAGAGACGGGGCGAGTTGGCCCTTCTGACGTTTATTTTATTTTTTTAACTATTTAAATACGATAAGCCGCAGAGTTTTAGTATTTACGTAAAACATAGCTAGTGTACACCAGTAGTGTGTAAACAGGAAACTCTTCTAGACCTTAACCTCTCCGATTCAGGGGCGTTTGAACAAAAAGGGGACCAACTCGCCCCATCCTCCCCTAAAATATTGCATGAGTAATATGTAAGTGTAATTCCATCTTTTTATTTTTATCACAGGTGTAATGCAATTACATCAAGAGAGGAAGTAAATTTTGCCCTTACCCCGCGTTCATCAATACTATCAATCGCATCAGGTGTGCCAAGCGTCAAGGTGCAAGATTCTTCAAAAGCTTCACAGCTAGTTCTCGAAACCATCTATGACAAAGTCGATCACACAAAGGCAACAGGAGACAACATCAAGAGCTTCAGGGTAATTGAAAAAATGTTACCGACAGGAACACGCATGCTTGGCATTGGTGAGCTTAGTATAATCAATGGGTCTGTTGTATTAAGTCCACCATCTGCCGGACAAAGGTACATATTGACGACTTCTAACATGACAAGTCTTTTGAAAGGCCTACAATCAAGCTCCAAGAAGTGGAAGAAATTATCCACAGCACTTGGCCTTTTTGGATCAATTACACTTGTGATTTTAATAGCCATGTCGTTGCGAGAACAATATTTAGTTTACGTTGAGAAGAAAATTCAAAATGAGAATCTCCGCTGGTATGGACAACTATGCTTGAGTTTTATGAAAGAAGTCGCAAATTTGATGATTGCAGATTAATGCCCTGAATTCTATATAACATTTTGCACGTGTTGAAAAGTCTCTTTGACGGGCATTTTAAAGTGGACCAATCGTGTTACATTACAACATCATACCAATCTAACCCTGGATAAACAAACGAACAAATGCTGACATCAAACAGTTCAACTGAGATAGTTCTAAAGGTCCTTTTATCCGTTTGCGGTTCGGTTGCGGTGCGTTTTGCACTGTAAAGATCAGATTCCTTTTAGCCATTTGCACTGGTAGTTGTATCATTTAAAGCACATGATTGAATAGTATCAAGTTGAAGCTAGGATTCAATTTTGACCGTCCGTTTTCAATGCGATTCCGCATGCGATATGCTGTGCGTTTTGAATCGATATAATGGTTTTCAGCGAGAGTGATTCCTTTATCCGGTCCG
The DNA here is from genome assembly GCA_000969725.1 of Ophiothrix spiculata. Classification (NCBI taxonomy): domain Eukaryota; kingdom Metazoa; phylum Echinodermata; class Ophiuroidea; order Amphilepidida; family Ophiotrichidae; genus Ophiothrix; species Ophiothrix spiculata. The sequence goes on from JXSR01S002021.1 coordinate 47,551, forward strand.
TTTGCAGTGCGGCTATCCAGAAACCCATGCGTTTACCTGAATTGGTCCCTGGAGCGATTCATCCGTTTTGAATGCGTTTTGGTCATGCGGAAACTATTCAATTAGATAAGATGATGAAATGAAAACGCATTGAAAACGGACGGACAAAACTGAATCTCATCTTTCAACCTGATACCATTCACCTCCATTTAATCGTGAGCTTTAAATTAAACCAGTACACTTAGAGTGCAAAACGCACCACAGCGAAATTTGCCTATTAGCGATGTACCAAAATACTCTCATACTTACTGGAGCAAACAACAATCACAATCAACAGCTTGAGCTCACTCCGAATATTATTGCCTTGACATCGTGTCCCTGTATAGCGCTGGGCAAGTCGCCCGGGGAAAGGGCAGCCCCACTCTGGAGGTGATGCATATATAAGGCTCAAAAGACCCCCTTTTAAGCTTCGCTGACACCGTAGACCCCTTATTTTTTTATATTTGCATGTGCTCTCACCCAAAGACCCCATAAATCTTTATATTTTTCTCTCACCGAATGCCAAATTTCACTCATTCCAAAATTCGTGCTCTTACCCAATGACCCATCATTTTGAGACCAATAGGACCTCAATTTTTTGTATTTTTCTCTCACCGAATGCCAAAAATCATGCTCTCACCCAATTATGACCCCTCATTGTTTGAGCATGTGCTCTTACCGAATGCCCCAGTCTGTCAGAGCGTGGGCCTTACACCTGCATCCATTTCAAATATGACTGCCCCGCTCCACGAACAATGTTTTCACGGATCTGATTTATTACAATAAGTTTATATCGTAATCATCTGGTAATTACCTCCACACCACAAACCTGTCTAGGCAAATAGCCGAGGATGATTTAAGACTTTCCCACAATACATAGTAACAACTCAGTGGGCATGAATGAACTAATTGGATGTTCAGCGGAAAAAATCCACACTAAATTGAACTGCATTATGGGTGTACTGTAATGCTGTTCAGTTACTTGAAATTCCGAAAAAAGACGATAAAAGCCCCCTTATTATCGAGCAAAGTTGGCAAAAAAGGGGCAAAGTTGGCATTTTTCATAGCTCCAGACGTGTTTGTTGAAGTATAATCCATACTAGAAAACTAGCGAATAATGTCGCAAAACTAGCAAAAAAATAATATTTTAGTTCAAAAACGTGATTTCATTTTTCATAAAAAATAATATTTCTACAAAATAACATATTTCAAAGAGTCAGAAATCACTCAAATTTCGGTCGATTGTCGCCATCTAAAAATATTTCTGTTTAGTAAACTGTGATCAAGATGTATGTACACATACAAAGTGTTCGTTTTACTCAAGGAAACAATCGGAAGGCCACAAACTCATCGGGCGCCGCCGTGAGTGCTCGACAAACTTCGCCAGACCCAGAAATATTGCAATGTTTGTTAACAGATGGTGTGTAGTATATTGACTGCTTGAATATCGCTGTGCGCACCGCAACCGCACCACAAACGGATACAAGAAATAGGTTAGATTCCTTTGATCCGTTGCGGTGTGGTTGCGGTACGTTTTTAAATTGTTAGAGTGGTTCCTTTTATCCGATCCAATTTAAACCCAATAATATTATTGGTCTGAAAAATCACCTCGAACTTGTAAACTAGTAGTTTATAACGAAGGCAATCCCGGGATATCTTATTCTAAACTTAATTGGGAAAAATAAAATGAATTACTAAATATCCACTGTTCAGTAAAATCAGTCAAAATCTGAAATCGTAAATTTGCTCGCAAACCATGGAAAACAATTGGACTCCTCAGATCAATCAAAATCAAGATAAACTTCACAGAAAATCCATTATTAAACCCACAGATGAAAATAAGCTAAATTATACTAAATATAGAAACCTACTGAATAAACTTCTACGCAAAGCCAAAGAGAATCATATCACTACTGAAATGGAATCTTATAAACTTAACATGAACATGATGAAGGAGACTTAAAAAACTCTAAACAACCTCCTCGGAAGAAACAAACAATCTAGGTTACCGGATTTTTTTTAAAGATTCAAACAGTCACAAAATTCCGACCCTAAAGAAATCGCAAATCATTTTAACAATTTCTTTCCTATCATTCCAAATTAGCGGATATAATTTTTTAGATATAAAATGCCAAAAACCATATTTTTTGCCCGAAACATTTATGGAAAGCCTACCTAAAATTTGCATTCATCAAATTTTGAGCTTTTTTGTTCTTTGTAATTAAGAAACAAATATCTAGGTAGGGTTTTCTCTAATTTTTGATTTTTATCTTATTTTGTGAAACATTGATAAAAATTGGTAAAAAATGCAATTTTGGTGGCAGCCGTGGGATTTTTTTGCATACATTTATATAGTTTATGCAATATTAGTTTGTAAGTTACAGTACAAAAACGGTTTAGACCATTTAAAGGTCTACACCAGCCTTAGCTGCAATTATACTGTACAATAACTAGCGATCTTTACAACCAACATTGTTCATTGTTCATTGTTCATTTTA
>JXSR01S002023.1:45373-55419 GCA_000969725.1 Ophiothrix spiculata
TAACTATATACATGTAGCCTAATGCACTGCATCAACACAAAGCAACGATCACGGTGATAATCAATACTTAGTTACTGTTGATGTTACCTAAGAAATGACACCGGATTGTATTTATCACAGCGTATAGGGGGGACTCGCAGGCAACTCGCTCGCAGAGAGGTACCGGTGGCCTGGTTGATGTCTTCGGCTTGATCGAAGTATCTTCGGCGTTGTTTTCGTAGTTCTAGCGAGTTTGTCGACGCGGGGACCCTAAATAAATGTTATAACAAAATGGTGGACCTCCCATGTGTACCAAACTTGAATTAAATTGCGTTTGGCGAACGCCCTAACACGAGACCAATTATCACAATACATGCAGGAAAACGCTTACACAAATCATAGGCTCCTTCTTACATTTATTTAACTACTCTACAACATTACACTTTACTAACTGCAACCCGAATTCAGCTGCAACAGAAACCATTTTGGACAGAAGCAATCACATTACGTGACATGCGGCAGGAGACATTGGAGAGTTTGCGATTTCCAGAACGCGAACGCGAACGCGAACGAGAACGAAAACGTGAGTTCTATTGAAATTCAGCCAACCATTACCTGCTTGAACAGTACAGCACACCGTGTATTGAAGAATTTCACGTACACTTTTACGTGAATACTAATCACTTAATCGATGTCCCCTATTGTTTTAAATAAAAGCTATATCAACATCAGATGAACACATGCAAGAATAATGTACAGACATACATATTCAGCACATACAGAGGTTTTATTGCGTTTGGTTGTAAAGATTATTGGTTGCAAACTTCACACTTACACACCCGTAAGTGGGGATTTTCTGATTTTGCATTGACTTCTGTGTCAAAGTTTTAAGTTCTACACATCTGCTTGCGAAAGCCAATACCCTGAACGGAAACGATCAATAATACGCGAATAGCAGCAACACATGTTGAAATTACCGTTTGAAGTGAGTCTTTTTACGTGGCTATTCGTTCAATACGTACGTGAGTTCTATTGAAAATTAGCCAACCATTCATAGATATCATAACGATGCATATCATTTCTTTAGCTTAAGAATTTACGCCCTCGATCAGAAATATCTTATTTCATGACCATTATGAGAGGGGGCGACATCATGAAACATTCACAATAGGCAATCGTCATGATCGTTGCATGAATAGAAAATTCTTTGCTGAGAGGGCGACATAATGAAATATACATAGGCAATCTATGGTATTGCGCGTAGGCGTGAACCGTTACGTAAACGTGAGTTAAAAGTGCTCACGTTTCTGTATCCCGTCCCGTGTAATGTGGTAATTGCAATCTCTCTATTCTTGATTCTACAACGGAAAGGGTTTGACATTCGCTTATATAGCAGAGTCACGGATGCGTTAAAGTGTGCAGTTAGCAATTACCTTAAGTAGAGTAAACCGGGGAAAAGGGTACCGCACAGTCATACAGGTAATTGGCGCCACGACACATGTATACTAAAAATTGTGATATTCTGGCACAATGAAAGTAGGCAAAAACTTGTATTAAACATTGACCATATTGCAATGATGGGTTATTACCTTCTTGATGATGTGGCACGATTTACATGGCCATTTTATTCACGTTTGCTTTGCATTGCGGCGCAGGTACAGTGCATGCCCATTCGCGGACGGGGGAACAATTTACAGGAACACCAACAATGAGGGATTAGACTCACCAGGTATACATTTTTGGTATACACTGTATGCAGCGCCCCAAGAAGGAGCTTTCGCACAGGGGACCAACGGCTTCACGTGACTTCCGAACCACGGAGCAATTAGAGTAAAGTTTCTTGCCAAAGGAAACAAGGAGACGTAAACCGCCGGGCCCGGGGCTCGAACCCACAACCTCTGATTGTACAACATCTGACATTAATGGGAATTTCGATCCAAATGCGCGTTCCTCCAGAGTGTGGTTGAGGTTAACAACAAATGTTAGATTATTTTGATAAATTTTTAAATAAAGATTCGCATGCATGTTATACAAATCGTATCCTTTTTGCACTGGGATCATAAACCCATTTCCTTTTCCGGTCGCAGACATTTTATTGTTGACAAATCTCGTAAATCTTGTTGAGTTTAAAATAGATTTTATTAAATAGGTTTATAAGTCTTTGTTAGAGATAAGAGTTTATAAATACCAATACAGCTTCTGATCTATTTAAATCAGTATTTTTGAACCTTTGAACCCGTTACAGAATAAACCAAATTACAACCTATTTTAAAGGGAAGAGTCAATATTTCATAACTATGATAACTGAAAGTAAATGCTGTTAGAAACTGCTTATCCACAAAAAAGCCTGTGTAGTAAATAGAGTATGGTTAAAGGGCCTGATATTTCGACTTTAGCAAAGTCTTAATCATAGGCGTAATGACAAAACAGACAAGAAGCACAACATATATACAAGTAAGAAACAAAAGATATGTAAATGAGGTAAACATATAAGTAGGATGAAAACAAAAAGACAATGGCATCAAAGAAAAAATAACACACAATAAACATTATGAAGAACAAGAGAGAGGAAGTCAATGGAGGTAATTAGATGGATTAGTACATGATCAAAGCACATAAAGAACAAAAGAGAGGAAGTCTGTGGAGGTGATTAGATGGATTAGTACATGATCAAAGCACATAAAGAACAAAAGAGAGGAAGTCCTGTGGAGATAATTTGTTGGATTAGAACATAATCTATGGGGATAAAAGATGATGTGCTATAATGAGTGGAAGGAAAAAGGAAATGAACTTGAATGGATGAAAAGAAAAAAGAAGAAATAAGTAATGGAAAGGAGGCGTATAGAAATAAATAAATAACTATGATAACTGTGTAATAACTTTTTCTTATGTATTTTTTTTGCATGAAAGAATGAAGTGGAAATTAATCAAACATTTTGAAAAATCCTCGACATAATTGAAAGTAGTCCTTTTGCGCAAATGTCAATAGCTGCGCAATACAAACTTTATTTGATGCCATTATTCACTATATACGAATTCGGTATCACAATTTATGACCATTACAAAAATGTTTTTGAATATTGTTCAAATTTGAGACACACGAACTTAGGTTTCAAGTTTCAATATCGCTTTAATAGAACCACTCTGTGGAACTAGTGTAGGTTGCATTAATAATCGATACCTAGAAAAAAAAAAGGGGAAAGTTCAGAAACAAGTTTGAGGAAAAACAAATCGTGGCTAGGCCTTTTAAGCATGCGTACATTGATTACTTCTTAAATAATAATATTTTTTAACGTAATGGCTGAAAAGAGCCAAAGTTGGGTGTACAACGGTCCAGTGTCTGTTGTCATCAATGGAAGATACACCTTAAGGAATGATAATGGTTCGGAGGACCATAACAGTGCAATTGAAATGGAGCAGAGAGGGAAGCGAGGGTCGATGCAGGAGCGAGGAATAGCTGATTGGACAGAAGCTAAACAGGTTGGTAGAATAAGACCACATTGATATCACCCATTACTGATATTTATTTACTACCATAACTGGGGTGGATTTAACAACTCCTGTGCATTAGTGCACAATTCTAATTTATGAATGTAGGTGCCTGGAATATAGTAATAATAATGAAAATAATTCTGGTGTAATGAGACTGAGTGTCTCCCATAACCAGGATTCCGGGTATAATTGAAGTACACGGAATAAGTCGCAATCAATGATTTATTGATTGCACATGTACAAGCACATTCTACACAATTGAATGGTAGCTAGGACACTCAGTCACACGGGCGCTGTATTACACCGGCATATATTGCGCCTTTTCGTCTTAAACTAGACAATTTGCGGTCAATGACCGAGGCGCAGACCTAGCGGCTCTTGGGTTGTAATATTCCCTTTAAACAGCTCTCCAATGCCCCCCTTACACTATGCTGGCTACGCCACTGAATTTGGGCTATAAGTTTACTTTATGCCATTCCTGGAATACATAAGGTATAAAGGCCAACATTTCAAAAATGGTTTAAGTAGAGTCATTTTCAGAGGTTCACTGACCATTTTTAGCATACCAAAGTTTCTCAGTGGATTTAGCAAAGCCAAGTGGTATTTAAAAAAATGAGCTCCTATACACCTCACCAAAATGGCGGGAAAGTTGTAATTTTACACGTTTTTCAAAATGGCCGCCACCGCCATCTTGGAAAATTAATAAAGTTATATTTCTTGAATTTGATGGCCAAAAATGACAATTGAGGTGTCAATTCCAACTAATTTTGGTATGAGAAACACAATGGGAAGACAAAATTTATGATTTACTGTCACCTTGACCTCAAAATCCAAGATGGCTACCAAAATGGCTGCCAAAGTAGCATATTTGAACTGAAATTGACTAAAATATCTTTTGAAATGCAAATTATCATAAATAATCAACAGTAATTGACATGTATGGCTACAACAAGATCATTTGTCCCCTAATTATGGTGTTAACATGTTTAAAATTCAAAATGGCGCCTATACCGAGATCCAAAATGGCCGCGAAATACGTTTTAATGCCCTAAAAACGGGTTAATGGACTTTAAAACAGCATCAATCACACTATATGTTCAAAATATTTGCTTGCAAATGACTTTGAGAGTTACAACAGATATATTTGTTCCCAAATTAAGCTGTTAACAAGCTTAAATTCCAAATAAATGCCTGTACTGAGATTCAAAATGGCTGCCAAAATACATTTTAATGTGCTAAAAATGGGTAAATAGACTTTAAAACAGTATCAAACACATTATATGTTCAAAAAAATTGATAGCAAATGACTTTGAGAGTTACAACAGATATATTTGTCCCCAAATTAGGCTGTTAACAAGTTTAAAATTCAAAATAATGCCTATGTGTGAGATCCAAAATAACCGACAAATTATGTTTTAATGCGCTAAAATGGGTTAAAGGACTTTAAAACAGTATCAAACATCCTATATGTTCAAAATATTTGATAGCAAATGACTTTGAGAGTTACAAGAGATATATATATTTTTCCCCAAATTAGACTGTTTACAAGCTTAAAATTTCAAATGGCGCCTGTACTGAGATTCAATATGGCCGCCAAAATACGTTTAAAGCGCTAAAAATTAGATCAAGGACATTAAAACAGTATCAAACACACTAAATTTTTCAAAATATTTGACGGAAAATGGTTTAAACACACTATATTTGGGATTTTAAACATGTTAACAGCCTAATTTGGGGACAAATATATCCGTTGTAACTCTCAAAAACCACTTGCTATCAAATATTTTGAAAAATATAGGATGTTTGATACTGTTTTAAGGTCCTTTATCCAATTTTTAGCGCATTAAACGTGTTTTGGCGGCTATTTTGGATCTCAGTATAGGGGCCATTTGGAATTTTAAGCCTGTAAACAGCCTAATTATGGGACAAATATATCTCTTGTAACTCTCAAAGTCATTTGCTATCAAATGTTTTGAACATATAGGATGTTTGATACTGTTTTAAAGTTCTTTAATCCATTTTAACACACTAAAACATATTTTGGCGGCCATATTGGATCTCAGTACAGGCATTATTTTGGAATTTAAGTTGTTAACAGCCTTATTTGGGGACAAATAAATATGTTGTAACTCTCAAAGTCATTTGCTATCAAATATTTTGAACATATATTGTGTTTGATGCTGTTTTAAAGTCCATTAACCCATTTTAGCGCATTAAAACATATTTTGGCGGCCATATTGGATCCTATTGGATCTCAGTATAGGTGCCATTTTGAATTTTCAGTTTGTTAATAGCCTAATGTGGGGACAAATATATCAGTTGAAACTCTCATAGTAATTTGCTTATCAAATATTTTAAACATACAGTGTGTTTGATGCTATTTTAAAGTTCTTTAACCCATTTTTAGCACATTAAAGCATAATTTGGCGGCCATTTTGGATCTCAGTACAGGCGCCATTTTGAATTTTAAGCTTGTTAACAGCCTAATGTGGGGACGAACATATCTGTTGTAACACTCAAAGTCATTTGCTATCAAATATTTTGAACATATATTGTGATTGATGCTGTTTTGAAGTCCATTTACCCGTTTTTAGCGCATTAAAACGTATTTGGCGGCCATTTTGGATCTCAAAATAGGCGCCGTTTTGAATTTTAACCATGTTAACACCATAATTAGGGGGAAAATGATCTTGTTGTAGCCCTGCATGTCATTTACTGTTGATTATTTATGATAATTTGCATTTCAAAGGATATTTTTGTCAATTTCAGTTCAAATATGCTACTTTGGCGGCTATTTTGGCGTCCATTTTGGATTTTGAGGTCAAGATGACTCTAATTCATAAATTTTGTCCTCCCATTGTGATTCTCATACCAAAATTAGTGGGAATTGACACCTCAATTGTCATTTTTGGCCATCAAATTCAAGAAATATAAATTTATTAGTTTTCCAAGATGGCGGTGGCGGCCATTTTGAAAAACGTGTAAAATTACAATTTTCCCGCCATTTTGGTGAGGTGTATAGGAGCTTATTTTTTTTAATACCACTTGCCCTTGCTAAATCCACTGAGAAACTTTGGTATGCTAAAAATGGTCAGTGAACCTCTGAAAATGACTCTACTATTTTGAATGTTTAATTACTCAAAGCTGTAGTCAAACTCGATTCTTAATCTCTCTTTTATTTCCTTATTACACAGGGGACTATTACTAACCAGCTTTTGTTATGTACCATAATAGTGACTGTTGCTTCTTCTCTTCAATTTGGCTATAATGCTGGGTGTACCATAGGTGCCACACCGGTAAGGTTTTGAGAAATTAATTTTAATCACAACCTCTAATTTTCATCACTGGATAAGTTACAAGATTATCCTTATTAGGACTTTTTTACTTTTTTAATTCTTCCGCTTAAAAAAAACCCAATTCAAAGTAAAACACAAAAACGAACACTCCAAAAACCAACATATCGGAAACGTATCACACTTCTAATTATTTTGTGTTGTTTCCTTAAACTTTAAATCATGCCTACTAAATAGTTTAGAACCAATTGATTTGGAGTATAGTAACACCCATCGGTTCTATTTTCCGCCAGTAAACAAATAGACCTGTCATAATATATATCTTCCTCTTCAAATACTAAAGGAAAGATGTATAAGTAAATTAGTCGAAGATATAAAAAAAAACAAATTTTAAAGTTACACAAATCAGATTTTTAAAAATCTCAGTACATCGACATTCACTTGCCTCTATGCCATATTTTCAGTTCATTCGACAGTTCATCAATGAATCACAATTTACTCGAGATGGTCTTGGTTTGAAATTCCCGCCATCCATTGTCGACATGCTATGGACTTTTGCAGAGGCGGGGTTCAGATTTGGAGCAGCAATGGGGTCACAAGCTGGAGGCCAAATAGCAGTAAGGATAGGACGGTAAGAAAAAATATTCCAATATGTTCAAAGGCCGAGGATATAGACACGATAATCGTGTCAATAACCTAACCCAAAATGGTTATAGACACGATGATCGATCGTTTCAATATCCTCGCCCAAAATGGCTATAGACACGATGATGGTTTCAATAACCTCGCCCAAAATGGCTATAGACACGATGATCGTTTCAATAACCTCGCCCAAAATGGCTATAGACACGATGATCGTTTCAATAACCTCGCCCAAAATGGCTATAGACACGCTGATCGGGTGTGAGAAAGTGAATGGCCCTATCTATGGAGCCCATGATGCTCACTGATGCTCAAGGGGATGGCAACAAAAATAGTGGAAGGAAGAAATTGACTTGCATTGGTAATATTACAACTTTGCTCCCCATTATTTTTTTCCTCTTGTTTGTTTTACTCCTCTCTTTTGGTCTTCCACGGACCAAAGGACAAAAAAGACAACTTCACATTCTAAATAACATCAGAAACTCTCCCGGTTGTAATATTACCAATCAATGCAAGTCACTTTTATCCTTCAACCATTTTTGTTGCCATCCCGTTGACCGGGCCTCTTGAGCATCAGTGAGCATCGTCTCCATAGCCATTCTTTCTCTCACACGATCATCGTGTCTATAGACATTTTGGGCGAGGATATTGACACGATCATCGTGTCTATAGCCATTTTGGCCAAAATCGAATTGCTGATCTGGTCGTGGTCATTTGCCATTTGTGAATCTTGCTTTAAAAAGCGCTGGGCTCGTAGTCGTAATAAGTTCAAGTTGGAGAGAACACTGTATATAAAAAAAGGATGTAATTGGACAGTCTTCGTTATTTTAGATTACGGGGGAAAGTCACGGGAAACCGTCATTTCCCCGGCAGAGCATTTTCGAGGGACGTTTAAAGAAAGCCGTAAAATAACAGGATTTTTAAAGAAGGTCGTAAAATAACGGACACATTTCTGTGAATGTACACGTTATTTACCCTAATTTACGACCCTTATTACAGTTTCCCGTAATTTTCCTCTGTAATCTAAGATTACGAAGTCTGTCCCATTACATCCCTTTTTACAGCGAAACATGTTTCATGTCTCCCCGGTATCTCTAACGCCATCATATTTTAAAAAAAATCTTGTAACGTTTTAGCTTTATATCTGAAGCATTTTTGTGACTTTGACACAGGGAAAACTTAACACTTGTATTCATAACAAGTCAATCCCTATCCTGGCTAACGAAAAAACAAGGCCTCCAGGATGTAACCCTGTATATGCACAATACTATTAAACGGAATGTAATAGTCATATTCAAATATAAGAGGTGGATGTGACAAATGACCCTATTAATTGCTAACTAACATATAGAGAGAGTGCCATTAATCCTAAATATGTTTTATGTTTCTGTCTTTAACGTCATGGAGGCGTCCCTTGAATTTATTGCATATGCACTATTGGGATTAGCCTGGCTTTCCGCCGAATGTTTATACATAAAAAATATTCCGGGACAAATTATTTCTATAACCACGATAGAACCATCCAAGAAAAGTGACCTAATAGGTCACCGCATTTCACACCTGCCTAAATACGTTATCTGTGCAGTTTAACATAAATATATCAATGTTTAAATGCTTGATCAGTCACGAAATTATTATAGAGTTCAATGGAACAGTTTGTACCATGCGCGATTGAGGTAAACTCCAGTTTAAAAGGGAGCGTTTCACAGCCCTTACAAACACCACTAAACGAGATATTATTCGTGCAACTTTGGCGTGCAACACGTTCATATTGACTCCTTTTGTCCCAATTCAATCATTTTGCTTGAGATAGTAGAAAGAATACGAAACACAGCGTCAAATATTGATCAGGTAAAGAGCTGCATTCCAAAGACTTCCTTATCTTAAAGAAATGACAAATCATAGAATTTGTAAAGTTGAATATATCAAAACTTGCCGTTGACATCCAGACCGCTTAGAAACAACATATCGCTAGGTGCAAGCATTTTCATGTACGAAGGAATTGAAAACTTTGGCACGTATTTTGGCCTATTTTTACTGACTCCCATGCCATCACTTGTCATTAGCGGTTTAGCACATAAATGATAGATTATTTTGAGCTTTAGATCACTATTAAATATCGGTTCAGTAGTTTGCCACATATGAAGAAACTGGCAGCACATACAACGACCCGACATCTCTAATGAGTAACAATAATTCTTGTTTGTGATTGGCTAACACAGAATCTGTCAGCGACTTCAGTTAATCTTGAAAGTTGATACACATTCAACCAAGTGAGGATTTCAAAGTGGGAGTTCCCCTCTGTACCCGGGTAATTCTCAATAGAGCAAAGGTCTCAATAGGGCACAGGTCATGAATTTAATGTCAATGGTCGGATTAATTTTATTCGAAATCAATCCCCCCCTGGAAGCTTCTCCCGATATTTCTCTACACTTGCTAATTTTCCTCTAATATCTCATGACCCACAGTGGTTTCACTTGTATTGACCGTCTACAACTGAACACAGCGCCTCAAGCGGCACTGGTTCGCTTCATTGATTGGTCAATATTCATTCGCAATGTAAGTGACTAAACTGGACCCCCTAGCTGACGAGAGATAAGCTTATCTCTGTAGTTTTCTATGGCAATATTTCGTTATTTT
>JXSR01S002024.1:28267-41129 GCA_000969725.1 Ophiothrix spiculata
GGGGGGGGGGAGACTCTAAGAAAAGAGTGGTACGCATGCTCGTCAGAAAAAGCGACGAAAATGGGTAGGATTTTGGCCCATTGACGTCGACATCTTTAGAAAAAGGGTGCATTTACAGGGTAATTTGCAACATTAAAGGTCGTCTTTTTAGAATATCTTTTGACTTTAAGGCCACTTTTTCACCAGCTATTCTAAAATTTCAAGAAGTACAACAGAAAAGGCTTACAATGTGTTATATTCATGTTTTTATGGCAGAAAATAATGTGTTACTTAGGCCAAAAAAAAAATTGTTTGGTTGCCCTCCACCGACCGACCCTATTTTATTTTTATTTTTATTGAATTTTTTTTTTTCTAAAAAGTTATGTAAAACTTAACGAAAACTACAAAAAAAAAAGTTATATTTTTTGCTTTTTTCGATATTCAACCCTTGAAATGTTTAGGATGTCCCAAATCACTACAAGAAGTATTTGATTGTTTTGATTTGGATGTCGTGGGGGAAGTTGTGAAGGCTGGAGCGGCCGATCGACCTATAGAAGTCCGTGGAAGAGTATTAAACATTTAAAAAAAAAAAAAAAAAAAAACGGACCGACCGACCTTATCTGAAAAAAGCTGTGGAGGGCAACCAAAGAATTTTTTTTTTTTGGCCTTAAGCTGTTGAGGGACCATTTCAGTGTGTTATACCATTAATGGGTCAAATGTCCATTACGCCATTTAGGGGTCAATTTTAGTGTATTACAACATTTAGGGGTATGCTTTTGAATATTTTACACCATTAAGGGTTGGAATTTGCTGTACATGATTACAACGTTTAAGGTCCAATTTTGAGATGCTCTGACGAACATGCGTACCATTTTTTTCTTTGAGCGGCCCCCGGGCTATGGTGTCTATGCTGACAACTGTGGCACACCAACCAATTAATGTTTCGGATACTGATCATATGTTACATTATTCATGCTGTTCAATATGTAGTTAATCAATTGCCTCAGTTAAATGTCCCACAAAATTTCAATTGTGAATCTCTCAATGGAGGGTAGAGACACAGTAAATGCTATTTGGATTTGTACAGCCTCAGGGACTGTCTTTGAAAAAACGCCAGGCGAGCTGCGAATCACCCTCCTCAAGATTTTTAGGTGAGCTGTACAGTAGGAGAGTGATGAGAATTGCCCTCCTCGAGATGTTTAGGCGAGCTTTTTGACAGAAACCAAAAAGCAGCAGTTTCAACAAAATGAATTTACTATGGTATTTTTTAAATTTATGTGACGTCTTCTCAGTCTTGTACAATTTTCATGTTATGACCAAATGTCCGACTTGTAGCAAAAATTTTGTTTGGAGGCCAAGTATAAACTGACAAATTCTCATTTATTATTTGTCCTATCATCATAATTATATCATCTCTTTCGGTACACGGTAAGCTTTTGACGAACGTGTACCGGTTGACCGGTCCACAATCGAAAGAAAACAATACCATGCAAAATTTCCCGCTGGCACAGTAACACCGGTCGATCTACTGTGGTAAATTGTCCGATCTAGAGAGTCGTCAAATCAACCTATTTTCAAGTAATATTTTGAATGAAAAATTAAGAATTCAGTTCATTAAATGTTCCATCTTGTTTGTATTGCGCATGTGTAAGCGTGATAGTTAGTAGTTTATGAAGTTATGAACATCGCCATCTAGTGACAATGATAATAACATAAACAAACAAAGTTCATTTTTCTCGATCAAAGCGCAACGGGATTTTGTAAATTGTACTAAGTTGACGTCATAGTCTAGGTGTGCGATAAATCACACTGCTCTTGGGAATTTAAGGTGCGCGATGGCGCGCGATCACTCTCGCGCGCCTCAAAACACAGTCCCTGAGCCTGTTCGTTATACTTGCAAGTTCTGACAGCTGTGTGCTTTGTTAACATAAACAAAAAAAGCTATAGAGAGTTAAATACCATTTTAATGACTGATGATCCTCTAGATAAATGTGTAGAGTCTGTGCAATATCGGGGGGGGGGGGGGGGGATGGTTAGGGTAGAGATGTTCTGTACAAAAGTGGTTGCAACGATGTTCCACAAACATGATCACAGTTACAGGAGCGTTTTGCAAATATTGAACAGGCATGATACTTTTCAGGTTTTTACCTGGATTCATGTATTTTACAATCTTCAATTCAGGTATTTAATTTGCCTTGCAAGACACACACATTTCAGCTGTATATTACATGAAATGGCCTCTCCAGTGGTGTAAGACGAGCAGAACCCCTGGCAGTGGGAGGCAAGCACTGTGCACACTGCGTTTTGTCTGGATTATGGCCTACTTGTATGTATTTTTATAAGAGGCCAGTATCATGCCTGCTTATTTTTATTTAATACCTAGTCAGTAGAATGTGAACAATTTCCCTGCCATACGTCAGTGGCTCTAGAATGGTTTTTCAGATGACACCATCACCTGAAGAACCATTTCAAGAGCCACTATCCCAAGACTGGAGATAACACAGTGTGCAATTAATGACAAATGGCAGCTATTGCAGATACAACTTTCTTGCATTCAAATAACAAGTACTTACTGACCACATATTTTCTTTGAGCAAGAAACTTTAGTCTAATTGTTCCGTGGTTTGGAAGTCTCATGGAGCCATTGGTTCCTTGTGCGAATATTCCTCCTGGTGGCACTGTATAAGGCCAAAAAAAATAAATTGTTATGTTGCCCTCAGCGACCGACCCTATTCAAAAATTTAAAAATAAATTAGGGTCTGGAAAGCACCCAATTTTGCTCAGATTGAGTGTTTTTTGAGAAAATATTTTGAAAATAGTGGAAAATGCACCCAAATTTGGTACTTTAGGTGCTTTAAAAAAAATAATTAAAAAAAAAAATCTGACCGACCGACTCAATTTTTCAGAAATCCCACTTGAGGGCAACACAACAATTAATTTTTTTTGGCCTAAAGTGTATGCCTCTAGAGCTATAAATCGCCTTAATTTGTTTTTAATTTTATTATTTGTTACAGGTATTTTGGGCATTAGGCACTGTTTTAGAAGTCCTTTTAGCCTTAGTCGTTATGCCTACGTTAGGCTGGCAGTATCTCCTGTTTTTTTCTGCAATACCAGTGCTAATATTTGTTATCTGTTGTAAGGTAAGTCAAGTAGGGCAATAGTTGGTTTAACCCTAACTGACCATACAGGATTTTTCGTTTCTCCTCGGAAAGTGAGGGTGAAAAAATGCATGTTTTCGCCGGGATTCGAACCCGTGACCCGTGGATTCCCAGACCGCCTATACCATTAGCAGGCCACCGCCGAGTAGCTGCCCGGAGCGATTCCGTTACCATATGGAACCCCTGTCTTTGACGTATTTGGACTTTGCGCATTTTAGGTGATTTCAATAATGAGATTTAGTGAGATTTGGGACTGTTAGGGTTATGGTGTATTCAGAGTCTGTTGATATCCATCGCTAAATGCCCGAGTCAAGTAGGGCAATAGTTGGTTTAAGGTGTATTCAGGGTCTGTTGATATCCATCGCTAAATGCCCTAGTCAAGTAGGGCAATAGTTGGTTTATGGTGTATTCAGAGTCTGTTGATATCCATCGCTAAACGCCCAAGTCAAGTAGGGCAATAGTTGGTTTATGGTGTTTTCGGAGTCTGTCATTAGATACCAATCAACATCACTCGATATGGATGTGTGTCAATGAGCGATGAACAACTATGCGCGTTTGCATGGAATGGGCATTGTGCTACGCAGTGGAATTAGTCAAACTTCACATAGCGATAAGGCCAAATTGTTTTTTTATATTTTTTTTTAATACTCTTCCACGTACTGCTTGATCGATCGGCCGCTCCAGCCTTCACAACTTCCCCCTCGACATCCAAATCAAAACAATCAAATACTTCTTGTAGTAATTTGAGACATCCTAAACATTTTGAGGGTTGAATATCGAAAAAAGCAAAAAATATAAAAAAAAATTGTGTAGTTTTCGTTAAGTTTTACATAACTGTTTAGAAAAAAATATTTTTCAATAAAAAAAAAAAGTTTGGGTCGGGATGAAAAATAGGGTCGGTCGGTGGAGGGCAACCAAACAATTTTTTTTTTGGCCTAATGTACCATTAACCAACGTTTTGGGTCTCTGATTGCGACTTTCAATGTATGTATTATTCATACTAAGAATGTTATTATCAGAGACAAACGTTGTGTGTTTCAGGTGAGCCAAAGTGAAAAATTATCCTCATATCCTCATATTTGATTGTAAGTATACAAATTGTAAACGATGTTTAGGGAGCATCGATGAGCACAACAACATAACGATGACATCGATGATATTGTTGTACTGTTTTGTGCCCATCAACGTCGTGCAACAACGTCGTGCAATGTCCATTGAGATACTCTGAATCAACCATTGGGAGGGGGGGGAAGAGGTTTTTTTACCCCTTGTTGTTATGTCTATACTATAATGGCAGAATCTTTTCTGTTTCTCAGTAATA
Organism: Ophiothrix spiculata; assembly: GCA_000969725.1. Classification (NCBI taxonomy): domain Eukaryota; kingdom Metazoa; phylum Echinodermata; class Ophiuroidea; order Amphilepidida; family Ophiotrichidae; genus Ophiothrix; species Ophiothrix spiculata. The sequence continues at coordinate 32,726 of JXSR01S002024.1, forward strand.
TCAATGCTAATATTTGTTGCGAGATGTGAGGTAAGTGAAGTGTATGGTAGGAGGGGGTTGAGGGAAGGGGAGGTGAGAAAAGAGGGGGAGGAGGAGGGGGAAGTTCATTTAGCGTTTTTATAATGCATATTCTTGGATGGCAGCATTGTCATGGTCAGTTTTCTCAGTAATACCAGTGTTAGTACTTGCTATCTGTTATAAATTAAGGTTTGGTGTGGGAGGCAAAGGGTTTTAAAAGGCCCAGAAGCTGAGGCGAATTACCTTGTATCTCTTATCACAGCAGTACTGATGTAAATGTTTGTTATCTCTTAACTCTTTTACTCCGGCAAGCCGCTCACAAAAGCATGCACGATTTGCCGGAATTTCTACTTAGACGCAATTTTTTCAAATAGCTCTAAAAAAAAAAAACTACACGCCCAAATTGGTCGAAAATTCGTCAGCAAGCAGTTGAAACAAAGAGTTATCTAGCGCAATCATTTTTATTAGCACAGAGAACAACCCTGGCGCATTACATAAAGTTAGGTCTCTGTGAGCTGCTCAGAGCGGCTTGCCAGCAAAATAGGATGGATGATGAAAATGTTATTCCGGAGTGAAAGAGTTACAAGTCACTGCAAGTTAAAGTGTACCAGCGCCTTTTGACTGAATAGGAAACAAAGCGCTCGTGATTCGCTGCAGGTAGATTGTCATAACCATTTCACTTCACTTAGAAGTGCTTCCGTAGAGCACATTCTATCGGTACTTCGGTTGTAATATTCACCCTTTGTGCAGCTTCCCATAACCTGGTTGGGGTAGACTCAGATGGACAAATCAAGTGACAGTTTTAGATGCAGGAGGAAGACCGGAGTACCCGGAGAAAAACCTAGGTGGCATCATATCTGTAACCATTTTTCTCCATCTCCTTTTTTGTCATAGTGGCTTCCCGAGAGTGCTCGCTACCATGTCGCGTGCGGCAGTCAAGATAAAGCCCACGCCATTTTGAAGGAGATTGCTATGTGCAATAAGAAACCTATGCCACTAGGCAAGCTGAAAATAGAAGACTCGGTGGTAAGTCATTATGAAATTTTCCAAATTTATGGTAACACATACTAGTAAACTTGAAATGCCATATGTAATAGCACAACATTGAAATGATCAAAGTGGTATACCACATTTATACAAAATCAGCTCAGAATCAGTCCTGAAATCAGAAAGTTCAGATATTTACATAATCTTTTCTCAAAAATGCCAAAATCAGATACTTAAATACAAAAATAGAGGGTTCTTATTTTTTCAGTGATCGTGTGATAGCTTTAAAAGAGGTATAATAGGCATGAGCTGTGCATTTCCTGAAAATAAAATTTTATAAATTGAACGCTATTTGAATAAATTTGTTAGGTTTTCAAAGAATTAAACTTAAAAGGAAGTTTTATACCATTTGTTTTTTTTCTAAATTTTGGTGAAAACTAATATAGAAAATTAAAAACTCCTTTTTAAAAATCTCTTCAACCACCCATTTAAATAATAGAAACACAATTTGGAAGAATTTCTTGTTAGTATTTTAATCAGGCTTGTTCATTTTTTAATACAGCTTTTAGTCAGAAATATGAGAACTATAATGAAAAAAAACAATCGAGGAAAATTTCCTTCACAAAAATACTTCAACAAAATGTCCTTTACAAAAATATTTTGACAGTATCCCTTGCCTAAGTCATAATAAAAGAATAAAGTATGAAAACCAAAATTCACAAAATATTCTAGAGATAATCTCTTTGATATTTAAATTACAAACATTACATCTCTGAAAGCTCAGCTACTATATCAGACTTACTAACAAGCCTATCCCATTTCATGGATAATTTATGTACCATATGTTCTGACCAGATGGAAATCTGATCATAAATCATCTAACCATGTTTTAAAGGATCTAATTTATTGCTAATATTTCCTATATGAAACGATGTTATATAATCAGAGAATTTAGGATTTTCTTCTTTTATTTTCAATGTATGGAATTAAAATTTTCTTGTTCTGTGCATGATCATACTTTCTTGTTAAAAGCTCTCATATTTTATTTAATCTTTTGTACCAAAGAACAAAAAAGCTGCAAATATAAAAATCCTAATCTTATACATATATTTCATATTAGGCCGATTCTGGATGGGACAGGGTAGAGGGAGAAAGGGGCAAAGGGGTATTTGGAGAGAAGTGCTGGGTCTTAAGTATATGAAGCACATAAATATTTTTTTCATGAGGAGTCCTTAAAAATAAATCGTTTTTTTACAATTATTTTAGACATATGACCTTAAACATGCATAAATGATTTCCCAAAATATCTAAAACCCATAAAAAATGTTCAAAATGGGCCTTGAAAAATTCTTTAAAATGTGTATCTTTTTAAGCTAAATGACCTCAAGAAATGGATAGGTGTTCTGGAAGCTTGAGAAAGCCAATTTACCTTACCTTCTTGAGTACAGTTCATGGTGTGGGGGGGGGGGTATAGGGTAGATGTCTATACCTAGTGGTATATACTGTATACACCTTGATGTATGCAGCAAGCAATCAGACTCTGTTACCAGATAGATAGCATATCCGCTGTATTCTACAACATTGTGAAATGGTGGTTTTGTACTCGGCGCTTTATGTGCATTTGGTTTTCAGTCCATGCTCGCTTCCGCCGGTTTTTCTCCGGGTGCTCCGGTCTTCCTCCTGCATTCAAAACTAAATTTAAAAAACATCTTGGAGCCCTGTTAAAGAAGCTTCTTTCAGCTTACTTGGTACCAAGTACCAAGTTGGGTTTCCTTGGCAAAAGCCTAAACTAGGTGAAAGGTGAAACAAGGTGAAAGAGACTTGGAAATTGATTAGGATTGATTATGACCACCGAAACAGTGCGTATTATTATTTTTGTACATGAATCGTTCATGATTTTGGTATAATTTTTGGCTGATTTTGTTGCTACCTCATGGACAAACATTGAACATAAGTTGATTTGAATTTTCAGCAAAATTGGGTACGTGGTTATTAGTCGAAAAAATACGGACTAATTTACTTCCCCCGTATGGTCATATTGGTTTATATTTGCTTGCTTGTTGCATACTCTAAGGTTTATAGAGAATAGATGTAGATTATTTTACAGTTGTTGTTGGCCATTTGAAATATATTTGTGGTAGTAACATTATGCAATGTCATTGTAAGCCTACAGATTGGTGCATGAAATTGTGCACCATTGGTGACCTCGTTTATTATAGATTTGGAAACCAAAAAACATAAAATTGAAAAGTACATTCATGTACAAAAAATTCAGGCAAAACCAGGACAGACCTCCGTATCCTCCAACACACGTGCTCTCCCTATTCATATCTTTCAAATGCAACTGAATACTGTCCACAGCTTGTTAAGCTATTTATTGGAAATGGGATAACTGTAGCATAACAAGTCAAAAGTGGTATGACTTTTTAACAATTTAAATTGCTTCAATTTTAATTTTGCTAGGAAAGTAGGCCTGTAGAGTAATAGTTCTTGAGTTATGGCCATGACCTTAAAATGGATCGGGATGGCCTCAGGTCAACTTTTTGATCAATTTCAGGAATTGACCTTTGACCTTAATTGGCCTTATTTGGACCCCCATAAAATACTCAGGAGGCCAATTGCTATTTGAAGTTCAAGTTTTGACCATGTAAGCTTAAGTTTGTGAGTTATGGCCATGACTTTATAATGACCTGGGATGACCTGAGGTCAACTTTTTGATCAATTGCAGTATTTGACTTCAAATTGACCTGTGACCTTGAATGACCTTATTTTGATCCCTTTTGAAATATGCATGTTCCAATTGCTATTCACTCCAAGTTTGGTCCAAGTAGGTTCAAATGTGTGAATAAAAATTTGATGATGTGGTACTTATTATAAGTGAAATGAATCAGCTGGTGTTATTTCGGTTACATATATTTGAATTATTCCGGATTGATACAAATTAATTCAAATTGAATCTATCAAATTAAAAATTACAAAGTCAGGGCAAAAAACCTAGGCCCTAACATATTTGTGTGAAGATGTGTTAAAAATTTCCCCGAGGGGCTCACTTACATATATGAGCAGGGTACCTATGTCCGGCGGTCAAGACCCCCTTTTTCAGGCCTCCAGGCAGTTCACTAGACCCTCATTTTTAACATGATTCAGTTCTTTCCCTTTTTGAGGAAAAGTACAATATTTTAGCTCAAAGTGTGATAATTGATTAAGAAATTTGAAAATTTTCAGTTCAGGAGGCAATTTTTGGCCAAAATTTCAGTTCACTAGACCCCAAATCAGTTGGGAAAGGGTAATATTTTTATCCAGAATCAGTTCACTTGACCCCCAATCCGGCGCTTCACGCCGGACTTACCTACCACTTTCAAATTTTAGTGCCCCCTCCCCGGGAACATTTCATTTTTACAATTTTTGCTGTGCAATAACATACAATCATGCAACAATAAACTTATGGCTCATTCTCAGATAAAGCGTGCAACTTTGCCGTTTTGGTGTCGCTCATGTTCGTGTTACTAGTTTAGCGTTGTTAAGACTATTACAAATAATTTGAGTGATCTAGTTAATACATTAAATTCACATTAGTAACATGTGTGAAGCTAAACATTTTAGCATGCCAGGAAAGTAGATAACGATTAATCTGAAAATGCAAAATCGTTTTCCCCATGTCGCCAGCCATACTTTTTACGTTTTATGTGGCCCCGTTCCTAAAATATTCGGGCATTTCAAACGCAATGCATATTTTTAATAGCCCGTAATAGGTATTAGTAATGACATATAAAGTTTAATTATATTAAGTATTTAATATGACATAATAGCTTTTTAAATCATGTCGCCAATATTGCAAACAGATACGAACCAAATTCTAAAATCGATAACAAAGTGTGAAAATCAATATGTTGATGGATGATTCCGCATTAGATTTATCAAGTAAACTTCAGTCTTGAATAACATATAAGTTATATAGAATTATATATTTACAGTAATGATTTACAAGGATATTAATATCAAAAAAAACCTATGTGACTGTCACGTCGCAACAGATACGAACCACACATTTTGTCGCCTTTTCGCAAAACGCGGTACACTATGAGCGAAATAATACACCTCAGTGTAGTATGTGTAGAGCTTCTAATTTAGTGTAAAGATCAAGTTTGTAAGAAAACTAATTTTCTCAATAATGAATATTTAAAAAAAGATTCCAACAGATACGAACCAACAGATACGAACATTAGGTATATGGAATACAATGGTTAAAAATCAAGTATTTTTAAAACATATCCCATGCACTTTTTCTTCTTCAGAAGCCATAAGAGTTTATGACTTTGTATGTTTTTCATGAGTTGTTAGTAGTCGAAATTTCAACATTTCTCTAACCAAAGTTGCACGGTTTATCGGAGAATGAGCCTTATATTACATGATTAAAATGGCACTGGACAAATACTAAATGCAGCAACATTACTGTTTTTATCATCATCCTGCTATAAACAGATTGCCTTAATTACAGATTTCTCTAATAACCTTTTAATACTGATAAAAGACAAATTATTGAAGACTTATCCTTCTTTTGAAATAGGGCCTACTAAAGTGTATTCATCCGATCCCTACCCCTTTTGTTGATATAATTATAAAATGTGTTAAAGATTAGTCTTAGCTTATTTCTTTTTTAATAACAGTTGACCAATGGCCCATTTGCAAAGATCAGCCTATTCTTGTAATTAATTTGTTTTGTTTATTTGTAAACTTTCATCACCGATCAATGATTCATTTGTAAAAATCTGTCATAAATGTAGGGTTAATCTCTCTATATATGCATGCTGATCATTGGATAATAAGTTGATGGAAGGTCTCATGTCTTTGTAATAGATTTATGGGCATTATTTTATCAGTCTATTTAGAACATTTGTTGAAATTATAAGGGCAAGGCTGATGCGGTGCCGAAGTACTGACATCATTTCTTGCATAATTTTAGCCCAACACATGTGATCTGGTTCCAAACAAATGACTATGGTGATAATGGTTTCACTGATTACATATAGGCCTACACACTAAAACCACACCCACCATCTTGTCATTCTGTTCGTGTTCACAAACTGCAAAAAATAATGACGGATAACTTTCTGGTCTATCATAAGAATCTTTTCAAAATCATATGTGGGCTGCTCTGGCAAAATGAGAGGAATGTCGAAAATCTACATTTTGAATAAATGGCATCTAAAGTAAAAATAGCGTGAAAAAGTCAAATTTTGTTTTTTAACAAAAAACGCATTCATGCATATGTATTTACCTATATGCATTCATGCATATGTGTTTACCTATACCTAAGTTTTGAAGGTCATCGTTGCCGAGAAGTGCAATAATTCACGGTTTATTGATTGCATGTTGCTATTATACACTGCAGTAATCAGTATCTTTGAAATTGATTTTCAGCTAATTTTTATTGCAATATATTCATATATCAGTGGACTGCATTGGATTTTGATCTCTAAATGAAGAAAGGAGAAAGAAAGTGTGACATATTATATATCATTCAAAAGCTGAGATCATAGAGAATCAAAATATGTCACAAACTCAATTTTGAAATTTGCGACTTTCCTCTCATTTTGCGACTTTCCTCTCATTTTGCCAGAGCACCCCTCATATTACCATGATAATGCTAACTGTTGTTTCATTTGTATTCAAGAGTACTATGAACCACAATAGAAATTATTCCCTATAGACTTGACGCTTGGTAAAAATGTCCACCCCATTTCTTTAGAACAAATGGCTCAAATCGTTCTTTGCAATGTTAGGAATCGAAACTTTAGACCTCTCTTTTTGAGATAAATACAATATTTTAGTCCAACTGCCAAAATTGATTGAGAAATTTGAAAATTTTCAACTCAAAAGCAGCAAGGTGTAATATTGTATCTATTGGTAGAATTGTGCCGTTCTTGACAAACATGAATGGAGCATTGTCCAATCCATGGTCATTGGTTGAGGACAAAAAATATTGTTAGTTAACTTTGTCAATAAAAGCTCCTGAAAAAGGTAGGTTCTATTTAAGTTAGGCCTGGGACTAAAACCCGGGTATCCGCCCGTCATAGGCTTACCCGAGTACAAAATCTGTCGAACTGGACAACAAAATCATAGAATTCTGAAAAAAAAAATTGTGTTCAAAAATTTATGATAAAATCATCTGATCGAAGTAAACATGATAGTTTAATCACAACACAATTGGCAAAAATTCAAAAGTGATTTAATGTGCATTTACCCACCCTGAGAGGCTAGGCTAGGTGTGCAAATGCTTACGAGCTTATTGCAAATTGCGAAAAATAACTGCGCCTATTTCGTACAATATATAAATCAAATAACGTCTTGATTTAACTCAAAATGTTTAGCCATGGTTATAGTTGCAGAAACATTTATTTTTAATATGGAACATTTTCCAATATTTTAATGTATAGTTTACATTTATTCAAGGGTGGTGAATTCTGTGTACAGTACATTGTAAATGTTCAATTATCAAAAGAGTCGGTTACCAGGGAAAACAAGTCAGGAACCCAGGTAGCAAATTACCCGGAAAGTCCCAGGCCTAATTTAATTGTACTAAAATTATACTAGAATGATGTTCCAAATGTACACCGCATGAATGCAGTACCAAAACTGTACTCACTTTTCCGGGGAGATCATTTGAAATTGTTGGTACTTGACTTCTGAACAAGCTTCTGTTTCATTGAGATTGTCCCAGACAAGTTCTACCGCGTAAAACATATTTCCAAGAAATCAATGGGCTGATTGGTTTTATTTTGTTTTCTATTTCTTAAAGGAGTATGGGTCAGTCACCTCATTTTTTCAAATGTTATGAGATTCTTATATCAAAGTATGACTTATATTCTCACAGCCCATGTGAATTTTATGGCTGAATATTATTCTATTTTGGAGAATGATATTCAGAAGTGTAGTAAATCCAAAAAAGTACAAAGAATTACACAGAAATGGCTCGAATTGAGAGAAAATATATTAACAATATATCATTCTGTGCTGGTGGTGTGACTATCCTGTGTTTTCTAAATCCTAATTTTGTGCAATAAGTGCAATGTGTTGTACTACACTACCAAAATTTATACAGTGAAGTATAAACAACTATGAAATACAAAGTTGCTCATATAATCAAAACAGTTAAATTTGAAACTAAAGACTCATTAGTAGAGATCATTCATGCATGAAATTAATAACTATATTTTTAAAAATTGTAACATGCTCCTTTGTAAAGCACAATGATATATTGACATTGCGCTGTATAAACAATATTATTATTAATGTAGGGTATTTTTTAATATGTTTTTCATGTTTCACATTGGACCTTGTGTAGGACAGTAATAGTAGTAGTGACAGTGGATAGTATCATGTGGTCATGCATCAAAAC